>JAGGAT010000225.1:0-50598 GCA_017657195.1 Termitomyces sp. T70a | reverse complement strand
TTATAGGTTAGGGCATCTGCTGTTGGTGGAAGCATGCTATTAGATGTCAATGCTAGTAAGTAATTTTCAGCCATTTGTCTCTGGGGCTGTTTAGCAATCAAGAGCTCAGGTTGACCAGTATAAAGCATGCCTATGTGTATCTTGGCACCATGTATCTAAGTTGTTGAGCTGGGAGTAACCCATGGAATGTAGGGAGCGCAAGGCATGGCCAGTGATTGGACTATCTTTTTGATGGGCATATCTTGTGGAAGATATTGCATGTGAAATAGCACACTTTTCTTTGAGCAGGTGACTAACATTAGTCTGGCACAGCAATAAGTGAAGAGTTGATAGATGATTGTGGGCAACAAGCCAAGCAGACAGAATGGATCCAAAATAACGCAAGAAGCTGTGATCAAGTCCCCAACCATCCAGAGGGTAAGTACAGTCATTGATCTGGCGCATCCAATCAGACAGGGTGATGTTGGCCATCAGTCAGTATTCTGGGATGTGATGATTGAGGTCTCAGACAAGACCATCAACAGCAATTCTGGCATTGATCCTTGCTAATGACAGGAAGTCAAAACTGCCCAGCTCAAGTGGGAGCATCAGTAATTGAGAGGACAGGCAAAAAGAAAAACCCAGGATTTCATGTACCCTATGTGTTAGACGTTGGTCTAATTTGACTGCATTGGAATGAAGTATAGGTTGAAGGGACAGTAGTGCCCAACATTGTGAGACAATATTTTGAGATATGATTTTGTGAACCAGGGTGAACGGTGTGCATATAGTGAAGCTGGAAAAGGTAAACATATCAATATAGTTTAATAACTCGGTATATCTGGATTTCAGGTCATTGACTTGTATGCACAGGAAGCTGAACTTGTTGGCTGAGACTAGGACCTTGCATTCCAAGATGACCCATAGATCTATTTCTGGTGCGTTTGTGATTGACGGGAATGAGAGAGTGGCAGGCAATGGGTAGACATTATTAAAAATGTGTGCCATTTTCCTCTCCCAAGATGTCAACCACACATAAGCAAATTGAAATCTCTCTACCTTGAGGGTGAAATGTCTCAGGGATTGATGGAATAGAGCAACTAGGTAGCTATTGTTGGTAGCCTTAGTCATAGACACAGTTAGTGTATTGTGGTCATCAGGGAGATGGGGATCATTAATTGAATTGGATGTACTTTGAATACCACTGTGTCTGGGTCTAGATTTGGCAGATCATCAAGATATCTGTGTGGCCTAGACTTGTGGTGATTGTAGCTTTGAAAGGGGATATAGGACCACCCTGTTTGGTGACACCATCCACAACTATCAGAGAGGCTTGATTGTGCAGCTTGATCAAGATTGCAGATTGTTGATGGGAGGCCATATGCTTTGCATGCATCGTAAAATCCATGTGAAGATAAGTAATCAAAACCCTTCATCTGGTCACACTTAAGTAAATACACCATTTTCTTGTTTTGGCAACTCTATGCCTCAAGTCCACAGAGGAAGCTCATAAGGTCATGGGTTTGTACTCTCAGTTGTGTTGCTACCTGGGTTTCTGGAATAATACCAAAGCATGCAGCATATGGTGAGAGTCTGTAGTTCAGCCAAGTCATCAGGGAGTTAGCCAGAAAATTGGAGATGATGAGCCCTCTCCAGTTGGAGAGATCAGTATGGACACCCTTTATATGAAAATAAGTGAGGTGTGCATCCTTTAGATTCCCAGGGAAATGTGAATTCATAACGGAGTAATTGTATTTATGCAAAATGCAAAGTTTTATTAGTTGAAGTAGTCCAACTATAATCAAACTAGACTTCTTGTAATTTTAAACTTTTAACTTCACTTCAAGTTTGTGGGGCTTAATTACACTCACACGCACTTATAATAGTGGTAGTTGCAATTTTTATTGATTTATTTGAAATGTAAACTTAGTTCACACTTGAAATTGGTTCAAGTTAAAATTATAATTGTAAACCAAAGTGCTAACTAATGCACAGGCCTAAGACGTCCACTTCCTGGGAACTCTGAGCTGTGGCAAGGTAATTGCTTGCCTAATTTCCTGTCTTTATCTTCCTTTTATACCCTTCAAGTCATGCACAGACCACACATTATTGGCGTAATTTGGCCTTGATTTTGTTGTGTTCCCAGGCTTGTGCACTTGGTGTGATGTTTATCTGGGTCTGGGCACTGGTTGTCGTGTTCCTGGTTTTAACAACCAGGCTAATCTTTCTCCCCTCACTTTTCACCAGCTTCTCCTTTCTCTGCCCTAGGCATCTCCTTTCTGGAGCTGTTGTTGTTTGTTGGTTGTGGTGTGGTCATGTTGAGAGGTTGAGGATGGGGGCAAGGGTTTTCTGAGGTGGAGTTGTGGAGTTGGTTTAATAGTTGGTCAGTATGTGATGTCAGTTTCTGATGGGTTGTTGATCTTAGAATTTATGCTGAGATCTCATCCCATCCAAGCACTGCCACATCCTTGGCTTTTCCCACTCCATCAATTCCTGATCATTGTGTTTCTTCAGTATGCTTACTGCTCTGCTGGTGTCTTTTCTATAGCTCGGTTTTAGGCTTTTCTTGGTGAGTTGCCCTGAGTCTACAATTTTCAACTCTTTTGCACTTATGGTTTTCAGCATTTTTAAGGTATCTTAGGGCTTTTGATTTGACTCTTTTGAGGCAGACACATCAGTATAAATCTACAACCAATTGTAAGAGTAAGACACAATCAGATAGGTTTTTAATGCACCACTTCTCCCATCCATCCAGTCCAGGAGAGGGATGCAGATTGCCTTTCCTAAGCATGGCATGGAAGTCAGCCAGGGTAGCCAAGATCAGCCACACAAAAGGTTCTTGCATTACTTTGTCTCTGACTTTGACAACTGACAGGGTCTCAAACCACAGTTTGGGTTTGTTGGGCAGGGGTGAGTATTTGTACAAGTTTATGAAGTAGGATCTGGTTAGTTCAGCAACTTCTCCTGGCTCTTTAATTAAAATACCTGGGACTTGCAGTGAGATAAGTGCAGTAGGCAGGTAAACAAACATGGCCAATCCCAGTAGTCCCAAAATTCTTCCTAGATTATAGCATTTAGCTTGACCCCAGATCTCAGTCTTTTTGGCTGCATGTAACTTGGAGCAATAAGTTTTACAAATGTTAATCAGAAACCTTAGCAAAGTTAGACTATGTTGTGGGAGGTTTGACTCAAAGCTAAGGCGCAGCAATTCATATGCTCTGAGCAATCCAAACAAGGCATTTTGATTGAGTCCTTTCAGGATTGAAATGGCTCCACCAACATGTCAGATCTTTGCAACTATCTTGCAAATCTCAGGGGATGTGACCTTCTTTTTCTGGTGATGATAGGGCTTCACACAGCCAAAAGTGTTGAGGGCAGCCTGTTCCATAATATTAGATAGTTTTTTGTAACAAAGTACATATGCTTCATTGTCAATTATCTCCTTGTCAAAACTGGCTCAGTCTTCTTCAACCAGACAGTCAGTGAGATCAGCAAACATGGCAAACTTGTGTTTATCCTTCTTTGGTGGGTATTTAATCCTAGGTGGAGGTGGCAGAGCAAATGAGTCCAATGAGCCTGTGTGATGAGCCTGCTTTGGTTGAGAAAGATTTGGCATCAGTACTAGTTTGGCCACTACTGCCCTATGATTGCTGCCTGGGATCCATGTCTGGTCTGTGTAGATTTCATGATCAGTCAGGATAGAGGTAGAAGATATCACCCTGTCTATGGTATTGTTGCCATCATTGGAGTGCCATACATGGCTAGTCCAGTTTGAGAACCTGTTGTGATCAGGTACTTTCTGCCATAGGTTGGTCCTGCCTGTAGTTCTTAGAAAATTCAGTAGGCATTGTCTTGCTAACACATTGTCTAATGCTCGCTCCATAGTGGACACTGTGGTGTTGAGATTTCCAAACAATGATCATGAGAACTTTGTATGGCTAACCATATCATCAGATGTGGCCAGAAGTCACCAGAAAGCTCATTGAGTTCAGGGTCACATGGTGCATCTACTGCATAGATACAATGAACAAATGATAAGGAATTAGAGCATGGTATGACTACATCAGTTGCCACCACTTGTTCTCAAAGGGCTGCCTGTGTGAGTTGCACACATGTTATGATCTGAATGTCTCTTTGTACACCCAGTACAACACCCCACTTTCCCCTATGCGCTGAACACGGTATCCCATTCTCTTTGATTATCTTATAATTTGATATCAGAAGATTAGCCCCTGCATTAGACCATGCCTTGGTTTTGGAAATAGTGAAGAAATGTGAGGCTAAGTTGGCAATCATTGGCTCAATTAGTGCTAGTTTAGCTAAGTTGGAGGAGCAAAGTGTAATTGGATCCATAGTGGCAGACCTAGGAGTGGAGGTAGAATGTATCAATGGGGGAGTAATAGTATCTGTAAGTCCTTGAGACTATTTGACTGCTGTACAGATGATTGTGTTGGGCAAAGTGTGTGCATGGTCAACACATCATTTATAGTTGAGCATGGATACAAGCATGTAAAAGTACATAAAAATGAGAGATCAAATAATTTGAAATTATTAAATGTGGGAATTGATGGAAAAAAATGGTGTGCCCATCATGTGTAAGATTGACTCCCCCTCCATAACACCTGGCATGTGTTGTTGTTGACCCTTGAGGTCTAGGTCAGGATTATTTCATTGGCTGGTAGTCTGAGAGGATGGGCACCCATATTTAATCCACAAACATGAACACCAGGGACATGATCAGAACATACCAGTTCAGCACTGGAGTGCTTAATGGAGGTGTCCAAATTAATAGCATTCATAGGAATTGGGGCCACATCCTCCATCATCTTATGCTTCTTTCTGAGTCTTGTGTTGGGAGTGGACAGAGTGTTATTTGGAGAGGTGGAGGGTTGCTGAGAGGAGGGTAGCTGCATGGTAGGTGACAAAGGTGGAGACTGTATTGTTGGTAACAAGTGTGGGTGGGGTGCAGCACCAACTACACTTGCAAATTGCTCCAAGGTTTCTGATAGCTTGGCCCTCTTCACTGCTAGTTTATTGCTCAGTGTTGTCACTACTGTCTGAAACTCATCCCTCTTCTGTTCATCTGTGAAGTATAGAAGTGATATGCATAAGCTGCCAATTTGAGATTTGAGCTCTACAATTTGAGAATGGATCAGTTGCTTGCAACCTTGTACTAGAAGAGCCTTTTGGGTCATGCACAATCTCTGGTCAAGAGTGAGGACCTGGTCAATTAGCTTGTGCAGAGGTCATGTTGTCTTGCTTGATCTGGACATTGTACTTCATTCTTTAATTCACAAATTTTGGCTGCCATCAATTTCATAGAGCTGTTCATTTGATCCATGCCCTTAGAAACTTGATCACCCAATGCCCTGCAAGTTGGATTCTCATTGTAGTCCCAAAGCTGATGTGGGAGTGTCAATGAATCAGGGAAGATTTCTCTGAATGAGTCCTCAGCACGAAGAATCTTGAGAGTGTTTGCCCAGGTGGCCATGGAGAAAATGAAGAGATCTGAGTTGAGGTCAGTCATTTGACTATTAATCCAAGAGCCAGGAGCTGTCTTTCTGGCCCATTTTTCAATTCACATTTACATTTGCTCCCAATCACACATTCTGGAAACCACTAGTTTAAACGTTTGTTTGATTGGGATTTCTTTGAGGGGCTCAATATGTTCCAGATGTTTTGAGATGTTAGCTGGGACAGCAAAGGTACCTAAAGCCATGAATCTGTCAGTGTCAGACAGCAAGAGAAATGTAACTTGTGGGCCTCCAAACAAGGTGAAGATAGAGGCAACTTTGAATCTCTGCTTTTCAATGTGTTCCTTAATCACAAGCAAGTCTGCAAGTGGTATATCATTGTGATCACAAATGCCCAGGTATAAGTCAAGCAACCAACATGAGAGACGCTTGTCACTTTGACCTTTCCTGCTGGTGCTCCATCAAATCTCCCAGTCAGGTTTGGCCTTGGCAATTGCTTTCTTGATAATCTCTAACAAGTCAGCCCTTGGCTCAATGCTGTTGTTGAGTTTCAGCTCAACATAGCATGTGAACAATGTGTTAGATGGTCTGTTGTAAAATGGAGCGACCTCAATCAGCAGTTTTTTGAAGTAGTCAAATCTTGCATTGAGACTCAGATTGTATAGGGTATCTCTAATCAGAACCATGGGTGTTTTAGATGAAACGTTAGAAATGCATCCTCTGACAACAAGTTGGTTAACTTTGGGAATCTGTGCCAGCAAAAAACATCATCATTTCATTATCTGAGTCCATGTCATCTTCCGGGGTCGATGGATAAATGCTGGACTTGGGTGTTGATGCGCCCAAAATTTAGCTAAATGCTTTCCTAGTAAGCTGCACTTAGCCTTGTTTTGCGTTGGGCTCATGAAGTATTGAGGGAGTCCCAGGCAGGTCCCAATTACTCGGTCCTAGAGTGTGATGTAAAGTGGAGAGGGTGTTGCCGTCAATTGATGGCAGGCGGTAAGAGTTCAAGAAGGATGGTAGACGACACGTGATAAGCTTACAAAGCTTCTAATCTTTACTTGTTGGCACTAAGAGGCGGCAAGCGTTGGCACCAGCAATACCGTTTGAGACGTGGAATGAAGGCCGCACTGAGAACCTTTGTCAGAGATGGGATAGGGCGGTGATGCACCCAAAATTTAGCTAGATGCTGTCTTAGTAAGCTGAACTTAGCCTTGTTTTGTGTTGGGCTCGCAAAGTGTGAGGGAGTCCCGGGCAGGTCCCAGTTACTCAATCCTAGAAAGCAATGTAAGGCGGCAAGGATGTTGCCGTCGATTGACGGCAGGCGGTAAGAGTTCAAGGAGGGCGGGAGATGGTGCGTAATAAGCTTACAAAGCTTTGAATCTTTAAGGTTGGCGCTAAGAGGCGGCAAGCATTGGCGCTAAGAGGCGGCAAGCATTGGCGCTAACGACAAAAGTGTACTTGTATAGTACCGTTCAAGACGTAGAACAAAGGTTGCATGGACAACCTTTGTCAGAGATGGAGAAAGGCAGAGTCGCTAATTGCTTAGCGCCTCAAGCGAGCTCTTAGAGATCTGGACTTTGGCGTGAAGGTGCTGGGTGCAATTCAATGATTCTCTACTGACAAATGGTAAGGTATTTATAGTAAGTAATGGCAGCGACTTAGTGAAGGGTCGGCAACAACTCTAATAGTTGCCGCTAATGAAATGTAAGTGAAAGGTCCGATAATAAGACTATAAGGAAGGTAAATGATACTCAGGGAGCGTCATGCAGGTGGTTAGCTTGGGCATGCCGCCACATAACGTGCAGGGTGTCAATCAGAGTCTTGACAAGGGTGGGTGCTAAATTGTAATGTGGTGTGTGGTGGCAGTGATTGAAAGTGCCAGCTGTTGGTCATCTGTCATCATTGAGTCAAATATGGACATATTCCAACTCGAAGAGGAGGGCTGAGCTGGCAGTGAGTTGCCAGTGGCGGCGGAGAATGCTGGTGGAGTGTGGAGCCTGTATGCAGGGGTGATGGCATGGTTTTCATTAATTATCTGGTGGGAGCGGCACGTGTGGGTAGGGGTTGTGATGCGTCACATGACCGGGATGCGTCGAGTTTGGAGGTAGTGGAATACTCCTTGTGTGGAGGAGAGCCTGCGAGCTGGTGATGTCCGCAACTTCCCGGGGAGCAGGCGGCAAGGCTAACTGTCACGTGAGTAGTTTTACCGTTGCCTGTAGATGTTGTAGTTGGCTGCGAGGATGCGTCGGTGCTGCGTGGGGGACTTGCTCATAGGGGGCTGCTGGGGTCTTGCCGCCTTGGGTCAGTACTGGTGTGTTAAAGGCTTAAAATGCGTGGGGCCAAACCAGGGGCTCATCAGCGGAGTCGCTAATTGCTTAGCACCTCAAGGGAGCTCTTAGAGATCTGAACTTGGGTGTGAAGGTGCTGGGTGCAATTCAATGATTCTCTACTGACAAATGGTAAGGTATTTATAGTAAGTGACGGCGGCAACTTAGTGAAGGGTCAGCAACAACTCTAATAGTCGCCGCTAATGAAATGTAAGTGAAAGGTCTGATAACAAGATTATAAAGAAGGTAAATGATATTCAGGGAGCGTCATGTGGGCGGTTAGCTTGGGCGTGCTGCCACATAACTGCAGGGCATCAATCAAAGTCTTGACAAGGGTGGGTGCTAAATTGTAATGTGGCGTGTAGTGGCAGTGATTGAAAGTGCCAGCTGTTGGTCATCTGTCATCATTGAGTCAAATATGGACATATTCACTCGAAGAGGAAGGCTGAGCTGGCAGTGATCTGCCAATAGCGGTGGGGAGTGCCGGTAGAGTGTGGAGCCTGTATGCACGGGGTGATGGCATGGTTTTCATTAATCATCCTGGTGGGGGCGGCACGTGCAGGTAGGGGGTGTGATGCATCATGTGACCAGGATGCGTCAAGTTTGGAGATAGTGGGATGCTCCTTGTGAAGAGGAGAGCCTGCAAGCTGGTGATGTCCACGACTTCCTGTGAAGCAGGTGGCAAGGCTGATTGTCACGTGAGTAGTTCTACCATTGCCTGTAGATGTTGTAGTTGGCTGTGAGGGCACGTCGATGCTGCGTGGGAGACTTGTTCATAGGGAGCTGCTGGGTTCTTGCCACCTTGGGTCAGTGCTGGTGCGTTAAAGGCTTAAAATGTGTTGGGCCAAACCGGGGGCTCATCAGCATCTATGGAGAAAACTCTGGGATTTTTGGTTTAGCTGAGGCTTCAGTAGGGGTGGATGGTGGAAAAAGGTTAGCAGTAAAGGAGGATTGGATGATAAAACCAGTGGAGTGGAAATTTCCTGCATAGAAGGAACCATTTAGGGTTTAAAGTTTAAAGTTTACTGGGCAATGTGATTGAGATAGTAGTGATGTGTACTCAAGGAAATGGTAGATGGTGGGAAAAATAGCAAAGCAAAGTCTGGAGCTAAGTGTATAATGTTTCAGCAATATTTAGAAGGTTTGATGATTGGAAGATGCAGGTTAAAGTGGGGTTTTGTGAGCTTTTACATGTGCAGAGTGGAGTGGGGTGGTTGTAATTGTGATTGTAGTTGTAGTTGTAGTTGTTGTTGTTTCTACTTTTTATTCCTGTTTTTTGTCTCTTAGCAGAGGCTTGTTTTGCATTTCTTCATGTGCTTATCCTATCTTGCCTTTCCCCTGCTCTTTGGCTTCTGCTATCCTTTTTTACTGCATTGTCTCATGTTATGTGTCTTATTTCTTTGCACCATTTCACCTCCTATTTCCTATCTCTGTCTATTTTTTACTCAAAACACATTGCTTTAAATGTTTGCCCACCATGCAAACACATATCTTTCGATAGCCACATAGTGGACTATGTAGCCAAAGGGCACCCATTTGTGTTATAGAGTATGGGTTAGCAAAGAAGTCACATGGTCACATGGTCATGTGGTTATGTGGTGAAAAGTGATCAGTCTTGCCACAGCGTGTCAAATAGGAAGCTAAATCTGACAATCTAGCCAGTAAGCAACTTGAGAGTTAAGTCTGACTTTCTGAGCCTGAATAAAAAGTGAGTTTGGTTTCAGTGCATATCTGACCTTGCCAAATGCATGCTTCCTTTTATTGCCCACTGCCTTTACAATGTCACTTCCAAGTTCCTTCAATTTCTCCACCAGTGACTTCTTTCATGTGCTCAACTTTTTAAGCCCTTGTTCATAGTCTGAAGCATTTTCATTCATCTACCAAATTTCTTTTTGTATCTAGCCATTGTTCATCTTCATGCAAAATTGGTTGATTTCAAGCAATGCAGCATAAAATATTATCTTGACATGCTTTGAATTGACTTTTAGAGTTCAAAAGACAATTTTTCAGTGTTTTGATAGCTTTGTTCACCATTTGGTGTTGCAATTGTGTTATTATGTCATTGGATTTGATAGTTATCTTATCTTGCTTTAATCTATTGTTTGTTGCAAGATTTCAGTAATCAGAAGTGAATAGATCAATATTCATGTATTTTTACTAAATTTTTGGATTATAAAGTACTAAGAAACCTATGGATTATGGAGCATGGGAGAGATCACAAAATCTCCTGCAAACAGACCTGGTAGAAGGCCAAAACCTATGGGTTATACCAGTTTATAAATTATTACAAAGATGGGTTATGATAGAGGTGACTGTAGTTTATCCTGCCTGCTAGTGTGTAATACTGTAGGGGAGAAGACATATGCACCCATGTCTTCTGCCCTTGAAATATGAGCCTGAAAGGGACAAATTCATCATCATCATTTCAGTGTCCACTCTGAGGAAATGCATTACACACATTTTGGTATGGGTAGTGTGAGACTCTGTGATATTTATTTGGGGGAGGTGTAGCCTGTCTACTGCCTTGGAATTATGTATACCCACTAAAACCTCAGCTTGCCTAGGCCAGTCTCCTGGTGAGTTACCTTTGTTTTCTAGCAGGTTCTTCTATGTATCTCTGACTATTCTCTGGTTTATTTTATTTTTCTTATATTCTGCTCTTGCTGCTAGCAGGTAGTCAACCTGTATCCTTTTTTATTCTTCTGGTTAGGTTTCAGACTCCTGATTCATTTGTTGGTGGGTTTATATCCTCCTCCTCTATCACTTGTTTGCATCTTATAGCCCATATTGCTATTACTGCTAGTGCCAGCACCTGTTTCCATCAAAAAAAGTAACAAAGAAGTGTGTCATACAATTTTTTTTGGCAACTCTTTGCCTTAGAAAAAGGCATTTTTCATTGTCTCAAACCTTTTTCCTTTAAAAATATTTACATTGAAAATGGCATGACACACTTCATTGTCACTTTTTCTAATAGAAACAGATTCTGGTGCCAGCAGTGTGTAGCAGCTTCTATTATGAGTATTCTGTGTAGTCTCAAAAATTCCTTTTTCTATTGGAAATTTGCACTTCAGAAATGGTATAACATGTTTCTTTCACACTTTTTCCAAGAGAAATATCTTCCAGTGCCAGCAGCAAATACTCAGCAAGTCTAGAGTGTTGTGGCCCTCCTCAACTCCAGAGCAATGGGGTGCTTTATGGATGCTGACTATGTGGAGTGCCACTAGCTCACCACTCAACCTCTTCTATCTCCAATCCCCATATACAATATCAACGGTATTCTGAATGAAGTCAGCTCCATTCATGCTGTAGTGGACCTAGTCCTCCATTACAAATCCCATGTGGAGCAGGCCACCTTTGTGGTCACCAGCCTGAAAAAGCAGGATATAATGCTTGGCTTTCATTTGGCTCTGGGAGCACAACCCAGGATTGATTGAGTTAAGAAAGAGGTAAGTATGAGTTGGTGCCCTTGGTGCTGCACCACTTGTATGGAGAAGTCAAAGAAGGAGTGGCACACTGCTATGCAGGAACATGCAATCATTTGGGCTTGTTGGGTAGAATACCTCTCCTTTGCTGACTTCAACCTCTTAGACCCCCTGCCTCTGGTGTTACCTCATAGAGAGGCCCTCCATGCGGGCAACAGATATAGTGGGAGGTCTATTGAGGTAGGAGACCACATCTATGCCACTGCTCTATAGATGCCACTGATGAGACTTGGCTTGGAATTAGCATGGCAAACAGGAAACAGCAAGGTCATGAGCTTTGGTCATGACAGCACCATGGGAATAGCATGTGCATTGAAGTCTACCAAATATGAGCACATGTGGCCACCAATGGCCACTGACAGCCACTTAAGGCATTCACTGACATCATGCCAACCCTTGGCACCTTGGCAAAGCCTGGCATGCCTTGATATACAACATAGCCAAGACCTGGCACCCAGTGCCTCTTGGTGCCTTGGCCCACATTCTCCTAAGTAGCAATACCCTGGTGCCCAGTCACTAATTGTCCAGACACAACAGACATGCACCTTGTACAGTTGGCCACTGCTCATTCACTCACCATGATATGTGTTTAACCTTTGCATTGGCAACACCCACTGCACAGGTGCCCTGAATACTCAGTCAAATAGGAGTGTAGGCACATTGTATTCATTAGAATACAGTCAGTTTTCCTTTTACCTACCTTTTGACTTGGACTGCTTCTTTACTCAAGTCCAAGCCTCTTGGTGATGGCAATTTACTAGTATAAATACTTCACTGGTTGTAGCAGCACCAACAAATAATACCCCTTGTTCCTACCTACTAGACTTCAGATTTCATTGGTGCTCTTCCAAGTTGCCAAAGAGACTTGATTTTGCACATCCCTGCTCACTCTCACATTACATCACCAACTGTTGTTGGGTTGTGCCTTGCATTTATGGCAGGCACTTGCACTTAGAACCATGCTAAGCAATCATTATACCCTTTACCACTATCTTCAGTTGCTAATGCTTAGCACTTCCCCTTGTGAACCCTGGATTCACCTGTAATTTGCAATGTTTCATCTAGTCTATTGCTGCCCCCATTTACTGCTTGCCATGCCCTCTTAGTGCATCCCTTTCCACCAGCCTTGGGTTAGTCTGGGGCTCACATCTCACAAACTGCCCATTGGCGCCTCTGCTCATCAACTGCCTTCTATCATAAACACAACTCTTGGCAAGTTCTCTGGGACCTATTCAGAACTTCCTCACAAACTTAGCATGTCCAATGTAGAAAAGTAGCTGGTGCAAGTAACAGTAACCTCCATTAGTTAACTTTTGGGTGTCATCACCACCAACCATCAAGGAGATCTAGGCCAGTCAAACCACTTCCCAGCACCTGAATGCCCCTCCCCAGGCTTTCCAAGATGTGGTCTTCAACCACCTGCATGACTTCAAAAATGTCTTCTCCAAGACTTTGTTTGACTCACTCCCAGAGCACAAGCAGTGAGACCATGCCATTGAGCTGATGCCTAATGCCACTCCTACTAGCTGTAAGGTCTACCTGCTCACTCTCAAGGAGCAGGATGAGCTGGACATGTTTCTTCAAGAGAATCTTGAGTTTGGACATATTTGCCCCTCAAAGTCTCTGATAGCCTTGCCTGTGTTCTTCACCAAGAAGAAGAATGGTTCTTTCCAGTTGGTTCAGAACTATTCCATGCTCAATGTGATGACCATCAAGAACTGCTACCCCCTCCCAATCATTTCCAAGCTCATCAACAACCTTTGGGGTGCATGTTACTTCATAAAGTTGGATGTCTGATGGGGGTTACAACAATGTGCACATCCAGGAAGGGGATGAGTGGAAGGGAGCATTCTGGACCAACTACAGACTGATTGAGCCACTGGTAATGTTCTTTAGGCTCACTAATAGTCTAGCCACCTTCTAGACAATAATAAACTGGGATACTAAAACCCTAAAGGAGCATTATCATATTACCCAAGTTGTCCTGGATCATATCCACCAGCACTATCAGGGGACCCATTTAGGACTCTAGCTGCACTGAGTCTCTGTCTGTAATTCATTTACTGTCAGCCCCTCCCAGCACAGCCACTTCCAGATTTGGACAATCTCCAGGTTTTCACTGTTTTAGATTAGGGTTGAGGCTTTCTATTACTCTGTACAGTAGCTCTCATGCATTCAGAGCCTTGGAAGTGCCACTTTAGGCATAGGAAATCTCCAGAGTTGTTCTTTTTGGATTTCCCTCTGCTGAGTATGTAGCTATGCCTGTACAACCTTAGATAGTACTGAATATACTTTGGATCTCCCTCTGCCAGCTGTGTAACTTAGTCATAGCCTCCAGAGGTTGCTATTACAGCAGAACAACTCTCTAGGTTTTGGTCTGGGAGCCTCTTTTAGCTGCTTGAACTCCTTTCAGCCACTTCAAGTCCCTCCTCCACTGCATTGCCTTTTGGGCCCCATACAGTTTATATGACCAAGCCAGCCATTTCAGGTGTTCTCTTGGATGCCTCTGCTCCTTAGGACAAGACCTGAAATCACTAGCCTGCTTTTCCAAGCCTCTCTAACCCTCCATACCAAAGACCTTTCACATCTTTGTCAAGTCACCAACACCATCTCTCAATCTCTCCAGGCTCTCTTAGAGTGCCATTCTCCACTATCTTCTGCCCTCCAGGCCTCTCCTGCGCTACTAGAATCAAGCACACCATTTTTGTTAGGCTTTCCATGGAGCCTCCCTGCTCACCTTCCTTGGCCTGCACTTTCAGATGTGTAGGATGGCAACTACAAGCAGAGGGAAAAATTTCTTCAGTCCTGCCTCACCTACATTCAGCTGAGTACTGCATTTTTTGCCTCAAATACTCTGAAGGTTGCTTGGGTTCTATCCTACATGAAGACTGGTTGTGCCTCCACATATGCACTCTGAGCTTTTTGTTGTCCTAGTAGAGTGACCAGCTTTGCAAACTGGGAGGAGTTTGAGAGGGATTTTCAAGCTGAGTTCTTTTCTCTGGGTCCTGCAAAGACTGCTGTCCTCTTCCTCTGCAACTTTGACCAGTATAGTCAAGGTAAGCAATCCCTTGACAAGTACATCAACTCTTTCCATGCACTGGTAGAGCAGGTTGATTGTCCAGATGGCCTACAGCTATGCCTCACCTTTTGAGATGGTCTACACCCCACTCTCATGAATTTCATCAATAGCCTAGCAGAATGTTGCCTGGATGATGATCAGATTAAGTTCTGGTACAAGGTAGCATGAGACCAATAGCAGGTCATGGAGTTGAAGCAAGAGTTACATCATCCACACTGCCCATTTTCTAGTGCTTGCTCAGTGTTCTCTGCTCCTCCACCAATGCATCTCCTACCAGCAGCTCCAGCTCATCCACTCCCTCCTGGAGTACCCATGAATGTAGATGCCTCTTGCTAATGCCAGTCAACACCATTGCTATGCAATGACTGTGGGAAGCCTGGTCACTTTGCATGCTACTGTTTCCAAGAGCTAGAAGTATGCTACCTATCCACCACAGAGCAGGAGGAGCTACTGATACAACTTCCATGGCTGTGGGAAGCCTGGTCACTTTGCACACTACTGTTTCCAAGAGCTAGAAGTATGCTATCTATCCACCACAGAGCAGGAGGAGCTACTGATACAACTCCTTGCTCTTAAGGATGCTTTTGTAAGGATGCTTTTGGGGACTCTTCACCTGATCTGTCATTCAAGGAGTCTCCTCCCCTAGAGTTATCACCTCCAACTGCTCTCCTTTCCAACTCGGAGAATTTTTAATAGAGCAATAGATGAGTTGTACTGTAAGGACAACCTCTGGAGGCCATGGCTAAGTTACACAGCTGGTAGAGAAAAATCCAAAGTATATTCAGGACTATCTAAGGTTGTACAGATATAGCTACACACACTTCAGGAAACATAGCATTTTTCCTAAGAAAAAAGTGACATAAATATGTTTTTCAATTCTGACACTTTTTTTTTTCATGAAACATGTGAAATATTGTGTCAGAAATTTTCAGAAAATATGTCAAATATTCTCTTAATGTTTTTTTTTTGTAAAATAATAAATTTTTCTCTGTTTTTTCTGAAGAAAAAATAATGAAAATAGTCAAAATGTTCTTGATGATTTTCTTGAAAAACACATGATATGTTTCAGCACATGTTTCTCAAAAAACCTTTGTCATGCTCATGTGTTGTATTTTGAGAAATACTCTTTGTTCTTCTTGAATCAAGATAAAGGTGTCAGAAATTGAAGAACATATTTCTGACACCTTTTTCTCAGGAAACATGCTACATTTCCTAAAGTGACACCTGGCAGAGGAAGATCCAAAGTGAACAACTCTCAGGATTCCCTATGCCAAAGGTGGCACTTCCAAGGCTCTGGATGTATGGAAGCTACTGTACAGAATGACAGAAAGCCTCAACCCTAATCTAAAATAGTGGAAACCTGGAGTGGCTGTGCTGGAAGACTAATAGTAAATGAATTATGGACAGAGAACCAGCACAGCTTAAGTCCTAAAGGTAGTACTAGCTGGTAGGGCCTGAGGAAATGCATAAAGAAAAACTATAGTGGGGGTGGCTGGAGAAGGATTAGAGGGTGAGATGAGGGGATGAAAGATGGGTTTGCTGACATGTATGCCTCTGTTGCCTAGTGCTAATTGGTTCACCTGTTTGTCTGTAGAAGGTTCCAATCCATCTGTTTCTATTAACTTACTGGCTGAGACTGTAAGCACCCTCTCCAAGATACAAGATGCACCTCCAGTCCAAGACTCAATAGAGATCCCCTCTTCTCCCCTTCCTAGACAGCATGCATGCACTCTAGCTTGAGAGCAATGTCTTTCCCATTGGTATGCAATTGCTGCTATGCCATCTCCCAACTCCTCACATTTAAATGTGGAGATTGAGACTACCAACACCCAGCAGAGCCAGAGCTTAGTGGTCTTGCTAGACAGTGGAGCTACTTGACTCTTTGTAAATGCTAAGTATGTGGAAAAGCATCAATTGACCACTCAGCCCCTCTTGCACCCCATTCCAGTCTACAATATTGATGGGACTCTCAATAAAGCTGGATCTATATGCTCTGTAGTGGATTTGGTTTTTTGCCATTGCACTCATGTGGAGCATGCCATCTTTGCAGTTATTGGAAAACAATATATGATATTTGAATTCACTTGGCTTTGAAATCATAACACTGAGATTGACTGGGCTAAGGGTAAAGTATGCATCAGTCACTGCTCTCAACAATGTACTACTTGTGCTAAGAAAGCATGAGAAGAGTGCAGAGCACTAGTCTATGAGTATGCTATCATCTGAGCATGTCAAGCTGGATACCTTTCTTTTGCTAATCTTAATCTGCTGGATTTTCTGCTCCTGGCATTTCCTCCTAAAGAGGCCCTCTATGAGATGTAGAGGTGTGTGGTGTGAATCTCAGCAGGAAAAGGGACACAAAGGGGAGTTTATTGCTGCTCCAAACTCAGAATCTTCTGACAAGGCTATTGAGGCAGGTAATAGGATTTATGCAACCCCCCCCTCCAATTGCCCACCTTTCTAGATGAAGGCAAGGTTTGGGGTTAAAGGAATGGATAGAAAAGGAGAAGGGGGCTGAAATAGGGTAGCCTTTTGGAAAGGGGCCAAATATTGAAGTTACTATTATTTGTATGGGCTATATTCATTATTACTATATTATTATTATTATCTCTACCTGTGTTAGCCAGTAGAATTATTGTGCCAGCTTTAAATTTGGCTATTTGCTGGCAAATACTAGCATTAGCTACTTGTTCTATTTTATTAGCAAAATCAAGGAGTTAAACCTGAACTAACAGGTTATGAGGCTGTTATGCTGATAAGCCTCCATTTGGGCTAGGTGCACCAACCATACAGTATGACAGCTAGGCAGGTCACAGATGAGGTCACAGGAAGAGAAGTCACTCTGGTGCATGTGATTAAATCATACTACATGGTATCTGATAGCCATGCACAGCAATGATCTTCTCTCATCAATAATAATGCTGGTGATAGACAGATTGATAGGTGATGGATGGCATCAAGAATGATAAGAACTGATGTTCTTTAGTGACAGCAGTGCTTAGCGACATAGAATGATGAAGATTCTTTGGAACAGACAGCCTAGTGTTTCATCTTGGTGCTTAATATTGCTTAGTGACATTTGCTGACATGGTATGGACAGCTGAATTGTGGACTTTAAATAGTTTAATTCATGGTGTTTGCTTACATTTTTTTGAGTTCACCACCCTTTAGCACTGCTTAGCACAATAGCAACGGTGAACTCTTTCTTGTATAAACACTTACTTTTTCTGTTAAGCTCCTTTGATCACCCTACACTTCAGATTTCTTTTGGTCCATCCTGAAAACTATAATTGCCAATATCTATTCTGCTGCAATCTTGCCGCAATATCCTCTTAGTGCCATTCTCTTGATGCTGCCTCTTGCCAACTCTTTTGACCACTATGTTACATTGCTATTGTTGGCACTCTTGGTACACTATGCACCTTTGCACCTATGGCAAGGCATTTGCATTGGAAAGCTGCTAAGCAACATTTTACATATTAACCACAAAATACTAAATTATCCCTTCTTGCTGCTGCACATTTGTGTTAGCACATCTCTCTCTTACCGCCCCCTTACTGCCTCTGTATTAGTGCACCTCTCCATTACCACTCCTCTATTGCTGTAACCCCAATACCTATTGGTGCATTCACTGGGACCCTGCCCAGACTCCTTGTAACTTAGTGTACCCAATGCAAATTCAGGTCAAGTATCTGTAATTGTGACAGTACTGATCCACTTTTGGGCATCATCATTGCTAACCTTTACACCACACTCTGTGACCCTTTCTAACAATGAAGGAGATTTGGGCTAGTCAGACTACCTCACAATGTCTGGCCCAGGCATTTGCAACCAACTCCACACAAAAGCCATTTTGGGATGCAGTTTTTCATCACTTACAGGACATTGAGGATGTCTTCTCCAAGGCATCATTCAACTCTCTCCATGAGTGCATGAAGTGGGATCATGCTATTGAGCTCACTCTGCAAGGTTTATCCTCTTGCTCCTTGGAAGCAAGATAAGCTGAATGCTTTCTTGCAAGAAAATCTTTACTCAGGTCAAATATGCCCCTCAAAGTCCCCAATAGCCTCTTCAGTCTTCTTCATCAAGAAGAAGGATGGATCTTTGTCTGGTTCAGGACTACCAAGTTCTGAATGCAATGACCATGAAGAATTGCTACCTCTTGCCACTCATCTCTGAACTTGTCAACAATCTTTGTAGTGTGCACTACTTTACCAAGTTAGATGTCTGCTAGAGTTATAACAATGTGCACATCAAAGAAGGAAATGAGTGAAAGGCAGCATTCCAAACTAATCATGGACTTTTTGGGCTTTTGGTAATGTTCTTTGGCCTCACCAACAGCTCTGCTACCTTTCAGATAATAATGAACAACATTTTCTGAAACCTCATTGCAGAAGGCGTTATCTGTGTATACCTGGATGACATCCTCATCTACACCAAGACATTAGAGGAGCATCAACACATCACACATCTTATCTTGGAATGCCTACACCAACACTAGCTCTACCTCAAACCAGAGAAGTGTGAGTTTGAGCAGACTAAGGTCAAATATCTTGGGTTCATCATCTCTCATAGAATGGCTGAGATGGATCCAGTCAAGGTGGTGGAGTGGCCCAAGCCAAAGAACAAGAAGGAGGTACAGGCATTCTTAGGCTTCACCAACTTCTGTCAAAGGTTCATCCAAGACTTCTCTCACTATGCACATCCTTTCTTTGATCTCACTATCAAGAATACTATCTGGTGCTAGAGCCAAGTGTGGCAGACAG
Organism: Termitomyces sp. T70a; assembly: GCA_017657195.1. Taxonomy (NCBI): domain Eukaryota; kingdom Fungi; phylum Basidiomycota; class Agaricomycetes; order Agaricales; family Lyophyllaceae; genus Termitomyces; species Termitomyces sp. T70a. Next base: position 31,488 of record JAGGAT010000225.1, on the reverse strand, counting down.
CCTTTGACTCCCTCAAACAAGCAGTAATCTCCAAGCCAGTTCTCATTTTTCTTGATGATGACTCTCCCTTCTATGTCAAAGCAGATAGCTCAGACTGTCTAGGAACTACTATTTCACATCTATTTCTTCTCTATTTCTTCACCCTTTTTTTTACCAATTTCATGTCTATTTCTTTACTTCTCAGCCTTGCTCTCAACCCTCTAGACTTCTGCCTACTTGGTTGGGGAATAGCATAGGCTATACTTCTTTGATTTACTCAGCCCAATGCCAGACTCCCTCAAACATCAAATTGGTCTGAGTTTCAAAAGAGGGAGTTTTTCTAGCCATTCAGCCATTATTTACTTTCTTTTTTCAGACCTAGCTGTACATGTGACCTGGACATGTGATCCCAGCAGGTGACATAGACATGTGACTCAGACATGTGATCCAAATAGGTGATCTGGATATGTGACCATTACATGTGACTTACATATCATATGACCTACTTTTTATTTTCTTTGAGTGTCTGGCAGAATGAATTTTTAGACTTGTTCTTTTTGAATTTCCCTTTGCCAGGTATGCAGCTGATATTAATTACTTATACATATACTAATACACTTTGGATTTTCCTTTGTCAGCTATGTGATTGAGCCATAGCCTCCAGAAGTCACTCTTCCAACCTCTATTTCTTGACCAAGACTGGAATACATACATAAACTTATGATTGTGGTAGCTTTCCTTGCTTTGTGCATTTTGAGCAAGTCTTTGTTCATTGGTGGTGTGATATTTCTGAGGTCAACGCATAGATGTTGAAAAACAGGCAGTCAGAGTAAAAGATTGTGATTCTATACTCAACCAGATTGAAAACTGTATGACTTCCTGGAAAGCTGGAGATTCTCTTGATTAGACTGCCAAAATGCTTTAGGGTCTCTAAGCAATTAGAAAGACAATTTTACTGTATGCTTGAGTGAGTTACTATTGAGGGACAGGGTGATGGAAGTGGTCAGGGTTGGAGTTGTACCAAAAACTTGATCAAGTTTGAGCAAATATTAGGTTTCATCTGATGAAAACTCTGTGCTCCATATTAAGCTAATATTCTTGTCAAAAATAACTTCTTGTACACTTACTCATGTTTCTGAGCAGTTAAAAAGAGTAGTTCACCTTGTTTACACTGCTGGCACCAGAATCTGTTTCCATCAGAAAAAGTGACAAAGAAGTGTGTCATGCCATTTCCAATGTAAATATTTTTAAGGGAAAAAGGATTGAGACAATGGAAAATGCCCTTTTTCAAGGCAAAAAGTTGCCAAAGAAATGGACTCTTTCTCAACACTCTGGCAGTTTATAAGGCACTGGGGTACATTATTTCCTAATAACTCATTTCAGCTTGAATTGCTTATCATAAGACATAAAAAAGGACATGCCAAAGAAAGCATATATGATTATGACTCTGTAACTTTGGATTCATTCTTTCTGCATCCCAATCTATTCCCATTCTGCTGTTTCACACCTTCTATGAGCCAAAGTCCCATAGTGCTAGTCTCACTATGACCCAACAATAATTCCCATTGAATCTGGCTCCACTCCACCTCAATCCCTTCCAGCAGAGCTTGACACTTTGGAGACTGAAAAAAGAATTCAACTCAACTTTTCCAAGAATGAAAATGAAGTTTATAATAGCATGTTATATCACTAGATGGATTCTAATAATGTTGATGTTATTGATGAACCAGCTAAGCACCAAAGAGTACTAGCAATGGTTTGTTTTCATTCTTGCAATTTTTTCCATCATACTTCTGATTCTTTGCTCAGAACAATCCCCTGCAGTTATGGGAAACTGACATTGATTTATACCTTCATGAGTTCCTCCATCTGGAAGAACTGGGAAATGTTCATCTTTGCTATGCCTCCAGAGCTCCTCTACTGCTGCTCCCACTGTCTGGATTGTTGTTTTGGTGCTGCCAATGTCTGGTCACCAACTATCATGGCCAATCATTTCATCACATTGAGGTAAACCACATGCAGCTTGTGATTTGTAAAAGCTCACAATCATAGAATGGTGTCATCTTTACTGACACCAGTCTCAAAGAAGCAAGACTCACTATACAGCTCAGCCATCTTGATGGTGATATGTGCCCAAATTGTATCTGTAGTAAAGACTTTATTGTCCTCCAATATAATGGAATCCATCTTATTGATGGTATTATAATTGCAATCAACAATGCAATATTCAACTTTTTTGCATGCAATTATTTCTAGCAACAATGACATTTTCTAAAACTGCAGCTACTTTTGAGCTGCTGCACCATTTTCAACTGCTGAGCTTCATGTCAAAGGTCTCTCTGCCTTTGAATACTATCAAACATTAGTTTGTTTGTTGGATAATATGGGGACAATTGAATATCCAGTGTGTATTTCACTTTATTGCAATTTATAGATTTACCAAGCTAATGAAAACCTCCAGGGTTGTTATGTTTCTTTTATAACAATGGTCCAAGAGTGGCATCACCTTAAGATGCTCAAGCGCAGTAGTTAAGGTCATGATCCTGCAGGTGTTAAGGACATTTCTTCTGGAGAATGTGCCATTCTATGTCTAGCATGTCTGCTTCTAGGCATCAACCTTCCCTTTGACTGGGCATCAGCTCTGCCTCATAGGGAGTAATTCTGTTCCTTTGTTGTGATGACAAACTGCTAACAAAACTCTAGGTGGCTGTACATGCTCTTTGTAGGAATTGACACAAACTTCCACCTCAAACAGCACACTAATTCCAGTCATGCTAAAGACCCTGGCCTCAATCACAGCTATGTATACTTTGTTAAAGAAACAAACTATAAGAATTACCTGTGTCAAGTCTGTTCCTGTATCAAGGACAATATTAGCATATGCAACAACTATGATGCCATCAAATCAGCTAGCATACATGGTGGGAAAGGTATTGATGTGAGCAGCATGGAGAAGACAGAGTGTGCCCAACATGACATGAAGCGACCCTTGTCTATAGGTGACTTTCAAAAGGGCAAGCAGTGTGTTCTGTGTATCTACAGGTTGAACTTTATTGATTTAATTTGAAGATATGTGAACATGAATTATGTCTTCTGGTCCAGCAATGCTCAGAACATCCCAAAATCACTTGTCATATCATATAACATATCCTGCCAATGGAGCTATAATCTACATATTTGCTGCAATGTCAATATGGATTACCAGATCCCTATGTTGACTATTAATTGAGGTATTGGTCTTCAAATTTCAATGCATTGTGTTACTTATTCCATTCCTTAAAGGTTTCTTGTCCCAAAATTCCATCTCATTGCCCACATTGCAAAATGTCAATGCAACTACTCTTTTAACTTTTCTCCAGATGTTGGCTGAACTGATATAAAGCTTCTAAATGGGGTTGGGCAGCTGTCAATGCTATTACAAATAGCAATAAGTGTTGGAATTGCTAGTATGTCATACAGACACTTCACATTCATCATATAGGGCCACTGTCATTGCATTATGCCATTGTATAGTGGCCACTGTACTATACTATGCCACACTGTAAACAATGGCCACATTATTCACTTAATGTACATAAATACTGGACTATCAGAAATATTCCTTAGTCACTTATATTGGACTGAGGGGTTTTGTCAGGGGACTACTATTTCACTGCTACTTCTTCACTCCTCAGCTGCTACTTCCTCACTCCTTAGCCCTGCTCTCTACTCTCTGGACACTTTTCAACCTTGCTCTCAACCCTCCAGACCCTGCCTACTTGGTTTGAGAGACAGCACATGCCACACTTCTGGGATTTACTTGGTCTATGACCAAACTCTCTCAAGTGTCAACTTGAGCTGAGTTTCAAAAGAGGGAGTATTTCTGACCAACTTGCCATCATTTACTCCTTCTTTTCAAACTCAGCTGCACATGTGACCTCAGCATGTGATCTAGACCTGAAACCCAGACATGTGACCTCAAGCAGGTGATCTGGACATGTGATCCTTATATGTGACTTATATATTATGTAACTTACTTTTATTTTCTGACACCTGGTGAGGTGAATCCTTAGACTTGTTCTCTTTGCATCTTCCTTTGCCAGGTGTGTAGTTGTTATTGCTTACTTCTGTTACTTATAAAAAGTTGCCCTTATTACAGGTTTAGAACAATTACTTGAACTAATATGCACTTACTGACTTTCCATAGAATAAACTTATATTTGTTCTTAAGTACAGTTGAATACAGTCACTTATATTGGACTGAGGTAATAAACTCATATTTTTTCTTAGGTCTATTCATTCTACCATTAAGGAGATGGGTCTAAGATCTTGACATGACACTCTGGATAATCATTTTTGTGACTATAATTGGCAGAAAATTATGACTCTGCATATGTAAATATAGTTTTGTCTTCTTGATATGCATCAGTTTTACCTATAATCAGCATTCACATTCCTTTGTAAGGCCTGTCAAGCCATTAACCAATGTGAGAAGCACATTACTACCTTTGAAAATTTTGATGCTGCTTTCCCTGAAAGAAATGTAGTTGTCATGACCCTCCTCCTATTATCACCTAAAAGCCCTCCAACAATTCCTGGAGCCCTGACCCTCCCTGGGACTACTCCCAACAACCCTGCCACAGCCCCCCATCCATATGCCACCACCATGCATCCCACATGCTACCACCAATGCACACCCCTGGACTATTAAGCATCACCTCGGAGCCATCACACAGATTACCTGGCCACCCTGCATCACCCTGGGCCATCCACACATTGCACAGATCACCCAGCCATCATACAAGTTGCCCAGCCATCACTTGTCATGCTGCCACTGGAACCCCAGTCAATCCTGTGGACCGCCTATGCAATCTCCTTGATATGACTGCCCTTCACCCCACCACTACACATACAATCCCTGCACCCTCCCAGAACCCTTCATAGACAGTGCTCTCTCCCGCTGTAGTATATAAGGACTATAGTTAGCTCCCATGTACCTTAGTCTTGATATTGCCAATAACTATCTGTGTTTGCTTAAACTTTCTGTCTGATCTCTCTGTACTTGATTCCATCTCTTCTATGCTTGCCTTAGTCACTACTCTGGCATGCACTTTATCAACTGGCACGCACTTCATTGACTGGCATGCACTTCATCTTACTAAGTTCGCCTCCATCTTGTCTCCAGGATTTCCCCATTGACTCAACCACCTTGCTCACCATTCAACTCTGGAGTAAGTCAACCACCCCCAAAACTCACTCCACCATTGTCTTGCACCCTGGAACTTGTCCTGGAGCCCTCAACACCATGTTTACGTAGTTTGGCACTTGCTTGTGCCTTAAAGGTTGTTGCTTACTAGAAAAGGCCCCCAGGTCAGCAGAACCTGACAGTAGTGGCATGAACAGCCATGGTACAAGCCTGGGAGAAGAACCCATTCCATTCAGAGAACTCTTTTGCAGAGACCACAAAAAGTAAGCCTCATAGTCCCATGCTTTGTTTCCATATCCATCTATTCACTTATACCAATAGGAGTAAGTAAGAATGCAGTTTGCTTGCAACTTGCTGAAGAGCATGAGGCATGGCTTAGTGAGGACCTCACTTTGAACATTTATGATGCCATCTATGATGACATTCCACCAGGCTGACTGATTGCTTAGGGTTTGGAGTTGGAAGATCATCAGTATATCTTTTACTTGTTAAATGCTGATACACTGTTGCCATACTATCCAGAACATAACAAATACCAGAAGTCAAAATAAACATCTATTAAGGCTGAAAACTGTAAGCCTCCTGGTAAAACAAGTTCCAGCAACAATATCTCCCTAAAATACACCAGAAAAAATACAGAACAGACTGGGACAAGGACTATACTAGGCTATACACTCAATAATGGTCCAACCACTGTAATGGGAGGGAAGCATGGGACTGGCAAAAGCACTAGAATAGCATCAATCTAGCAGGATCTAGATCAAAGGGAGATCTGATCTAAAAATAACCTGATTGAGATGTTGGCTGAAAGGAGATAAAGGGAGGATGAATGGAAGAATACAAAGGGAAGATAAATGGAGAGAAGAACCAAAAGGGGAAACAGAAACCTATGAATGGAAGAATACAAAGGAGGAAGAGATAAATGGAGAAGCAGAAGCTAAGAATAGAAAAGAGGAATGACAGCACAAGAAACTAACCTGTGGCACCAAAACAGGCCTCCAAAAGTGGGAAATGGGATAACACTTATGTTGGAAATAATGGGAAGTTTGAAACCAAAGGTCAGATGGAGAAAGTGGTCTGTGCACTGTATAAAGAGGTATAAATAGCCCAAGTAGAGTAGCAAATAGACAGGCAATTGATAGGCAAAGCCTTGGTGGTTCTCAGGAAGTAACTTACTTGGGCTGGAGTTTGCTGAGACACCTCTACAATCAGAATAGTAATATTTTGGAAGTAAATTCCCTCAATACATGAGCATCTTTCAAGACATCAGTGTGGAGTTGGAGTGGATTTTCTAAGTCTTGAAGAAAGCTCCAAAACTATTAGTATTACTCTAACCAAGTACTCCAATGCCTACATAACTAATGAGTGATCTAGACATCTTCTTCATATAGAGACTAAAGCCTTGGGACCACATGCAACAAGTCTTCAACATTTCAGAGTCATCAAACAGAGCAATTGACTGTTTAGAAAGATCAAGGCATAGACAGGAATACAAATCCTTTACATGCCTCTGACTGCAACCCTTTACTTGTGCAATGATCAGCTTGGCAGCTCTGAACATGTGGCAACAGCAGATGTCAAGCTTTATCTTCCATAAGCAATGGTGGGAAAGGCCTATTGTGACCCAAAATTTCTGAATATTGAGTGGTGATTGCATTATGCTCAAACTCACAAAATGCTGTATGACATCTGCAGTACAATTTTCACTCATTTGCAGATGTGCAAGTCAAAGGATATTCTTGTACAGGGCCAGCAGATGCACACTTGTAGTCTTGTCCTCCTCCAAACTGTTAACAACTATATTGCTCATGTGATGGCAGAATACAATGAGATCCATGTGGCTCTCATAACTCTTGGCTTAGCATTCAAGGAGTCAAATTGGCAAGAAGTTTTTCAAGAGCTCATAGACACTGATGTCAGTGGAATTATAGTGTCCAAGAACACATGCTTGAAAGAGTCTCAGAGTGTCAGCTGGATCTGGAAATTGTCAGATGGCAATGTTATGAAAAGTGATGGTAAACAGGAAGGTATATTTCATATCTCACTACCTATTCACTGTTATAGCAGTGGTTTCCATTCTTTGTTCAAGCTCTTCATATTGAATGGTGTAAGGCAAGGGCCTATGCATATCAGTGGCAGAAGGAGTGTCTCCTCCTCAATGAGGAGATGTAGAAGGTTCTCACATTCTTTGCATATCAAGAAAATGCATGGAACAGATGTGCCATCAAACCCTATCTGCATGTTGACAATCATACTGCAGCTGGGCTTCAAGCTTATGCCCAACATCAGAAAATAATTTGGTGTGAGCTGCATATAGTATGTGAATGAACATGGAAGGGTCTGAGCTCTCAGCTAACTACTGGTGTTGGAGTGCTTATCAAAGAGCAGTACTATGTAAAACATCAATTGCCTATTGCTGAGCCATGATTTAAGAAAAAGGTATATGTCAAAATTATTCACATGTTTTCCATATATCATACATATGCTTAACATGGCAATCCAGTATATTCTCAATCAGAAAGACACTGAGATTGCACCCAAACATATTGAAGACAATGTGCCTGAGATTGTATAGTACAACAATTGATGCCAAGACCAAGTGCAAAGATGTCAGGGTGATGTGCCAACCAAGGTGCTTGGAAATTGCTCAACATCATAAGCCATGGCTTGAATAGGTAGGAGCCCATTGCAAGAGAGCTGACCACCAACCATGTGAAGCATTTAAACCACATGTGAGGTTACAAACCTTTAATATATTAGGTCGACTTATAGGTTACAGGCCCTAATACATTATGGCTTGCTTGGACTTAGAGGGGAGTAATATATTACCTAGCCAGGAACTGGTGAGTCCTGACCATGCTCATATCACATGGGGCTCATTTTGGGAGGGGTTTTGATGGGATGTATAGTGGGTGGCAATGCATAGACCCCCAATGCATTCACACAGTCATGAGGTGTTGGGAGATTCAGGGGGGAGTGTCATAGACATGTCCTGTAAGGGCAGCCTCTGAGAGTTGTGGCTGACCACACAACTGGCAGAGGAGAATCCAAAGTATATTAGGGTTTGGTACAACAGTAAGAGTAATTAATCAATCACCTGGCAGAGGAGAATCCAAAGAAAACAAATCCAAAGTTCTCCAGAGCCAGGAGTCCAAAAATAATGCAGGAAGTCATCTAACCCAATAAAGTAATTGACTATTGGGGCACATGCTGACAAAGCAGCTGTTGGAATCAAGACTGACATAATCAGCCACTGGAACCAAGGCTGACATAAGAAACAAGGTAAACAAAGATAGCAGTAATGAATGAAAATGAAAAGAAAAAATAGAAACAGGGGGTCTCCTAACATGTTCCTGTTTTTACCTCTCAAAGAGCATGCTATACATTTGATTTGTTCATGCAGCTTTTAGAGAAACTCTGTAGCTGTTGTTAACATGTGTCCTTATTGATCTCTTATCAATGATTACTCTCTCTAGAAAAAAAGGGGGAGGAATGAGGGAAAAGATGTAAAATTGCCTGGATGTCCTGCCAAGGAAGTTGATGAAGCATAGCGCAAAACAGTTCAAAGTCAAAAGATGAGTTTAATTATAATATCACAGTAGCATATCTGAAGTTCAAAGTCAAAAGATGAGTTGAACTTTAGGTTAGCCTGTGTATTGAGAGCTTGATATAATATGCAGTCATTTACTTATTATTGATTGATAATATGAGCATAATAAATTGAAGGATGAAACAGAGGGGGCAACATATGCAATCATGATGAAGTTGTGAGGTTATGTTCCATAGTCAGATGTCATTTACTTTGTTACTCCCACTAGATAGCAATGTATGAGATATTACTGCCAACACAGAACAACATTTGGTGAAGGTGTTCCTAGGCAGTGCTCTTGTTAAAGCATTGGCAATCATTTCATGAGTTGAAATATATTCAAATTTGATATTGCTGTGTGCAATTTGTTCATATAGAATGGTAGCAGATATCAATATGTTTTGCTTAGAAATGTGCAACCAAATTCCTAAAGAGAGCAATGCTTCCAGCACTATTGGTGTAAATGATTATCACTAGTTTGCTTAAAATCCAAGTTGTCCAATAATGTTCTAAGCCAGATTGCTTACCTGGTTGCATTCATGGACACAATATACTTGGCTTCAACTATGGAGGTTGCTACTCCAAGTTGTTTCCTTGATAACCAAGATATAGTGCTTCCATTAAGTATATAGCACCATCCACTGATAGATTGTCAGTCATAGCTGTTCTGTGCCCAATTAGCATTACTCCATCCAACCAACCTGATTTCCCCATCTATTGGTCCTCCTAAATGCAGAGCAAGAGATTTTGTCTCTTTTAAATAATAGAAAATGTATTTGCATGCAATAAAGTGAGGTATGTCTGGGTTATTGGCAAATTGAGCTACAAAACTGACTGAAAATTGAATATCTGTGCATTTATGTGGCATAAAGCAAAGATCTGATCAGTGATAAATAATTCAATCTATTCATGAATTTTGTATATGCTTCAATTTTCTCCAGGATTTGAAGTGACTGCCTCAAGAACAAGTTATGGTTAGTCACCAGGGGAGTGTCACGACCCTATCACAACCCTCTTGCTGCCACCCCCAAACCCCCCAACAACCCCAGACCATCACACATTCCCCCGAGCCATCATGCATCACCCCAGGGCATCACAGGAACTCCCTGGCCCATCAGCAAATCACCCAACCCCCACACAGGCTGTTTAGCCATCACACGTCACGCCACTTGCCAAACGTTCATACCATCACCAATTGTGTGGTTCCCCCCATGTAATCTCCCCAATACAGCTGCCTTCCATCTCACCACTGCCCATAGAATCCCAGAACCTGCCCCGGAGCTCTTCCAAGACCACACACCTTCTACTCATAGTATATAAGAACCATAGGTAGCTTCTATGTACCTTAGTCTTGATATTAACAATAACTATCTGTGTTGCTTAACTTCTGTTTGAAATCTCTTTGTGCTTGCTTCTGTCTCCTTCATGCTTGCCTTGATTACTATTCTGGCATGCACACCATCAATTGGCATGCACTCCTACTTACTTACAATTGTTCCTGTCCTGTCTCCAGGATTCCCCCATCAACTTGACCACTCACCCAACCCTGGAGTATGCCCATAACCCCCAGAATTCACTCCACACCCATCTTGAGCCCCAGAACCGCCCCAGAGCTCTCCACCCTGCATTTACGTAGTTCGGCACTCACCTGCACCTTGTAAGGTCATTGCTTGCTAGGAAAGACCTCCAGGTCAGCGGAACCTGACAGGGAGTTGAGGTTGTATGGCACAATGTCATTCCAAAATAGTCTAGGATAGAATCAATATATGCAAATTTGTTAATGTAGATAACACAATTTAGACTATCTTGGTTAATTTTAATACTGAGCATGTAATGGATCCTACTAAGATTGATGATATTGAAGTTTTCTTCCATGTTGTGTTTGGATAATATGATCTAGCACATATCCTTTCTGGCAATAGCCATGTCATCAACATAGACAAAAATGATCAGCAAAATTTTACTGCCAGTTGGAAGGATATATAAACAGTCATTAGCTAATGACTGTCTAAACCCACAGCTCATATAAGCACATCACGCAAATGTTCTTTCCACTTTTGGCCAGCCTGTTTAAAACTGTAAATAGCTTTTGTTAGTCTCCAGTACTGATTTTTCATCAAGCAGCTAGGGGGCTTCATATATATTTCCACATCAAGGCTCACTTCCAAGTAAGTGCCAATCACATCAATCTGATGATTTTCAAAATCAAGTAAAGCTGCCAGAGTCAAAAATATACAGAAGGTGACAAATTTGGCAACCAAAGAGAAGGTATCTCTATAATTAATGTTGGAAATTTGCAAGAATCCTTGAGCAACAATGTGAGCTTTGTACTTTACACAATTTTCTTATTTATTGAGTTTTTCTTTTAAGACAATCTTGCTGCTCTGTAATGGACCATCCCTGTTACAGCATGTATGATTATCTTTTGCAGTTGTAGATTCATTTATTATGTAATATCTACATTGTATTTAGTTGAGGTTGTATTTATGTAACCTCAAGTATTTTTTTTTGCACAACCATAGCCAGAATCAATTGATGGGTTCTGACTTATGGTGTAGTGCATGCAAGGCTCAGTAACTGCATCACATTTTTTCAAGTCAACCTATGTTGACTACCTTTGCTATGGCAAGTGATTGAACTTCCTCAAAAAAAGTTCAAAAACCACTGATCCATGATTGTACTATAACATTCACACAGCAAATGGTTACATTGGTGAGTGGGCATAGCAATGTCCATGGAGTGAAGGGTTTCTGGGCATAACCCCAGGAATTTGGTGAGTGGAGTGCCCCAGAGTGCTCCATGAGGATTAGGAAGTGATGCCACCTCACATCATGCCATGGGTGTGGGAAGTGGAGGAATTCCAGGAGGCCTTTTATCTGCAACTTCCATTTGACCATCAGATGATGATTGACCATCTGCACAGGATGGAGAGACTGGATGAGTTACTCCTAGTGTGAGACGAGATGTGAGCCAGACCAAGGAAACAGCAGCAAGGATCTCAAGTATCCTCTGAGTAGCTGTCCCCTCTTCCAAGAAATGACATCATTATTGTTGTCACTAGTTGATGAAGCATTTTCAATGCTTCAACCACCTCAGCAGCCTGGCAGAGCAGCTGATGCTCAGAAGCGATGTCTCCCATCTGTGCTAGCCACGTTCAAACTACCCATGCATAGAAAAAGCGCAGTGGTGGATCCAAGGACAACCAGTAATGGTCCTCCTATGCTTTTATATCCTCAAGTGGGTATGGACACATGGCAGCTGAGGAGGTTCAAAATGCCTCCTCAATATTGTGGATGCTTTGCTACTCCAGGAGTGGAGGAAGCTCATGAGTTTCATTAGCAGACGATGCATGATTGTTTGTGTGCAACTATTGAACAGTTGCTAGCTGTTCAAGTTGTAATGCCAGAGGAGGTGAAACCCAAGCAACCAGAGTCTTTAAAGATTATGAACCCCTATACTAGATTGTCTAAGTTTAGTGAACTTGATAATTGATTGATGAGCATGTGCATAAATTATGCAATGGCTCAGTTAGGAGGAGAGGAGTGAGAACGCAAAAAGTTCTTGTCCTCATGGATTATTTGAGTGCTTCAGCACTCAAGTAGTACCTGTGTCACATTATACATGTAAATAGGGTGCAGGTGCACTAGACTTTTGAGGACATGGTCCCTGCCTTGTATAATTGCTTTGTGCAGCCCTCAACTATGCAGAATGCTCATGATGCATTCTGCAGAGTAAAGTACACTGCAGACAAGGGCGTGCAGTGCTTCTATAATGCCCTGCTAGACCAGGCTCAGAACATGGCAGTCTTCTCTGACAAATTTACAATCCAAGAGTGATTTTTAGAAAGTGTTCTCTTACAAGACAGCTGAGAAGGTTTGAAATGCCTCCTCAATATTGTGGGCAATTTGCTACTCCAGAAGTGGAGGAAGCTCATAAGTTTCACCAGCAGAAAATGCATGATTGTTTGCAAGCAACTATTGAACAGCTGTTAGCTGTTTGAGTTGTGATGCCAGAGGGGGTGGAACCCAAGCAACCTAAATCACTAAAGGTTGTGACCCTCTATACTGGATTATCCATGTTCAGTGAACTTCTTGAAGATTAGTTGATGAGCATATGCATAAATTATGCAATGGCTCAGTTAGGAGGTGAGAATCAAGAATGCAAAAGGATCCTTGCCCTCATAGATTATTTGAGTGCTTCAGCACTCAAGTGGTATCTGCACTATGTTATACATATGAACAGGCCACAGGCACATTGTATCTTTGAGGATGTGGTCATCAGCTTGTATGATTGTTTTGTGCAACCTTCCATGATGCAAAATGCTTATGATGCATTCCACAGAGTAAAGTATACTGCAGACAAGGGCATGCAAGGCTTCTATAATGTCCTGCTAGACCAAGCTCAGGATATGGCTGTCTTTTCAGATGAGTTTATGATTCAGGAGTGATTTTTAGACAGTATTCCCTCTGATATTCTTATTTTTCTTATTCATGACAGGGGACTAGCGCCAGAAGTGAACACCATTGAGAAGTTTGTTTTTGAGGCTAGAGCCTATGAGAGCAGTCTGAAAACTGCAGTGTACTACTTGGAGCACAGCAAGAATTGTATGAGATGTGGTGGTCCTGTAATCCACAAATGGAGTGACAATGTGTCACTATAGTGAGAAGGTCCACAAGGACCTCATATGCTGGTAAGATCCTGGATGCCACTGATAGCACCACAAGGCACTGGCACATCACTTCAAAGCAGTCATCAAGTACCTGCCACTTTGGCAAACCCAAGGACAAGCTGCAACTAGTTCACTCCTATGTTTTCCCATGCAATAGACATGGACAATAATGTGTTGATACACCTGACTATTAGTGAGTCATCCAGGTCTTTGCATGGGTCTGAGTACTCAGGGCATACAAGTGATGCCACTGGGTCAAAGAAGAAAAGGAAGGGAAAAGCAAAGGCTCATGAGCCTTTGCCTATTGTGGAGGCAGATGAGCAACTTGCTCATCTCCTGCAGTGCCTCTACAATGCTAGAGTACCAGAGGACATCAAAATGGACATCCTCAAGAACCCTGTAGTGCAAATTGCACTCAATCAAGTCCTGAATAAACTTGGTATTGCAAGAAGACAGAGGGATGTGGCCCCATTGGACCTCTATTGCTCTGCATTGGGACTGGGGAAGAGAGTTGCTTCTCCAGTCATAGATTCACCATAGAATGCCCATTGACAGGACCTTCAGTCTACTTCTTGGGAAGAGGGCACCAGTGTTGCCCTACAAGGACCTTGGTCTACAGAGAGAGGATATGGAGATGGGAAATAGTACCTTCTTGAACAAGAAGGGAAAAGGCATACAGCTGCCTCCCTCCAAAGTGATTGTGACTGGGTCTGTGAACCTAGTCCCAATTATACCAATAGGGTTGTTGAAGCCTATCCCTGTTCCTACTGATGGTGCTGTCACACTATTGAACTAGTCATCCAAGGAGGGCTTGGTAAAGGGCAACAAGCCTGTTATCCATCACAAGGTATATTTCCCTTGGAATGTACCAGAGCAAGCCCATCCTAGCTATATTGAGGTCAAAGAACCTCATATCTATATGTTCCCCCAGAAGTATCCTGAGTGGCCGGTACCAAATGTGCACTGCAAAGAGAGTTACAAACAATTCTTTGTCAAGCAGCCATGGGGCAACATTGATGATTCTGGGTCCAACAAGGTGGACCCATCTTGGGAGTATTAGCAGATTGAACCTGATGACAATATCCAGACATGTTGTCTAAAACAATTGCACAATGCTAAGGTCAATCAACGCTTAGCTGAAGATGCCAAGAAGTCCAAACAGAACTTTGGATGGCTCAATGATACTGTGCTTGGCCACCTTCCAGATGGCCAGGAAACAACCTTTGTCAATGGGCATTTGGAATGTCAAAACAACTTTAGGGACATTCTGCACTCTAACTTCTATGCACTGAGCTCTTAACGTCAACACTGCCAATGTTGTGCACCACCTTCTGAGTGATAATAGGTACTGGCTACCAGTGCCCCTATCATCACAAGCATCAGCCATGCTAGGCTGCCCAGACAATGCCACTTATGGTGTGGGACTTTCTCAAGTCCCCGTTGGGCACAACTTTGAGATTGACAGGTGGGTGCAGTATGTTCTGCACCACTGTCGTCCCAGGTCCCAGAACTTTGTGTCTGGGCTTGCTATAGACATCTTGGAGCATGTCAGCCAAAGCGCTGTCTTTGGCTACATACTTGCTCATGCACTGGTACCTAATGGTGACCATGCATGTGCTGCATATATGAGAGCATTTGCTCTTGTTGCTGCTTGCCCACACCTCTATGCTAAGGCTGTGGACACATTTGACAGGGAAAACACAATGCCCTTTCAGGCCATCAATAACTTTAGCTTTCCCTTGCACAGGCTCCACATTGAGCCTGGACAGTTTGCAAATCTTGGCAATATGGAGGTGCTCTGCCACCTCCTTCCTAATAGAATTCCTTGCATGTGGATAGATTATGCATATACCTATGGTATCCACTACCTAGACTATGACTGGTCTGGAAGTGGCCTCTACACTGACCTCTTTGTGAGCATCAACAATGATTGGCATTGACACCTGGAGATGTATGGACTTCCAGGAACTTTGCCAGGGTAGACGGGTGGTATGAGCCCACCTCTGACAATTAAGATTGCCATTGTGTTCTCATCCAACTCTTGGAAGCTTGGGACCTCCATTTACTGTCTGACCAAGAGTGGCTCAGATATGGTGAACATGCCAGGTTTATGTACCTGGCTAACCAACCAGCTGCAGCTGCTCATGCTCCATGGTTACCACTGCTGATGGTGATGACCACAACTCTACCTATGGGACCTGATGCATCCCTGATGCAATCTGATCTATCAGAGGAGACTATACCCTTAGTCTCCTCCTCTACATTGGTACCAAAAACTGGTACTGTGCAGATGGAGGCACTGGAAGGGAGGCACTTCCAGTGCCTCCTACTGCTATGGTAGCATCTGATGACGTTGATGCAACCGTTGCCATTTCAGACCCATCTTTCAAGATGGGGTCTAGTGAGTCTGTGGCCAATGTTGCTGCCTCTGAACTCCCAGCTAAGGAGGTAGATTCCCCTACTGCCTCAGCCCTACCTGCCATGGCCAACACTGTAGCAGAGGGATGGGATGAAATGATGGCCTTAGCAGAGTCTGCACAAGATCTAATAGATATAGAGGCCCCTTAGATAGCCTCTATTGGCTTCCAGAATAGATTGGGAGAGACCTCATTATAGTCTCTATACATTGCAAGTTGCGCTCTAAGTAAGCTGTGACAAATGTGAAGTCCAAGCAGTGCAAGTTGTGTACAAAAGCAACTTGCATGGCTGGCTATGGGAGACTCATAGTCTCCTGCCCATGCTGCCTCAAGCTGCAACCCTTGTAAGTGGTGGAAGTAAGACTGAAGCTACCTGCTTTGGTCTGCTCCCAGATGTTGCCATCCAATATCATCTATTTGAGGATAACATATCTATGATCATCAATGCTGCATGTACCACCAATGCATCATGTTCATACCCACTAGAGAAAAAGCCTCTGCAGCCAACTCCTGGGTGGGATGCTTTATCCCGCCCTATTACTTTACATTACTTTAATGAGACCCTGGATGGTCTCATGATGGGGGTATGTAATGGACTGTGCCTGTTACAGCATGTACAATTATCTTTTGTAGTTGTAGATTAATTTATTATGTAATATCTACATTGTATTTAGTTGAGGTTGCATTTATGTAACCTCAAGTAGTCTTTTTGCACAACCATAGCCAGAATCAATTGATAGGTTCTGACTTACAGTGCAGTGCATGTAAGGCTCAGTAACTGTGTTACATACCCACTGCCCTTTTACCAGGAGGTAAAGTGTTGACTTCTTTGAATATGTTGCTAATGTTTTGATTCAATGGCTTTTTTTATTCTTCTGAATCATTAGCTTTCAAAGCCTCACATACAGTCAGCCCAGATATGGTTACATGGGCAGTGTGGACAGTGGTAGCTTGATCTGCATTGTTCTTGTTATAATATTGTCTTGGAATATGTTTTGTTCATATTGAAGGGTTTTTTTTGGGCAAATCTAGCCATTTGACACCCTTTCAAGGTGCCAGTGTAGTTTCCATAACCAGTGGACCAGATTCAGGTGTACTTGGTCATAAGAGGCTAGAATACTGTAGTTGTTCATTGATTAATCTACCTTCAGATGTGCTCATGTAGGCATCATCATCCTTCATCAACTGGCTTATATTTGATGGATAAGCAGGTAAACAAATTTTATGAGGTGTGTCATCCTTGGGATACAAGGCTACATTGACCAAGTTGCTGATGTCTTCTGTGGATGTAGGTACAGCATTGAGTTCTATTTGTGCAAGTTTGCTTGGTACATTGTCTTCATGGAATTGCACATTACATGAGGTAATCAGTCTTCCATTTTCAAGATCCTCTAGTCTGTACCCCTTGGTTTCTCCTGCCCACCACTCCAACATCCTAGCATGGACAGCACAGGATTTGAGTTTTCCATGTCAGACTTTTTATGGAATGTGTGCCCACCCCAAAGATCCAAAGATCCAAAGATGCAATACATTGGTTTTCTCATAAGTATTGCTCCATTCAGTGTAAGGGATCTTCCCATAAAGTGCTAAGGTTGGAGTGATAGATCAGAGGTAAATGGCATACATGAATGCCTTGCCCCTAGATTGTAGATCCATGTCAGCAGCATGAAGCATGCTGCAGATCATCTCCATGAGTACTACTATCAACTTTTCAGCAATGCTGTTTTGTTCTGGCTGGTATGGACTTGTTGTTTTGTGAATGATGCCATTTGATTTACAGAACTTTTTGACAGTCAAGTTTACAAATTCAGTGCCATTGTTGGTGTGGATGATTTTCACAAGACATCCAGATTGATGTTTGAGTTTAGCAATGGTAATGCACAGTTCATCAGCACCTTGTTCCTTAGACTGTAAGAGACAACCATTGGGGAGACACTTTCTGACTTCAACAATGACAAGGGCATAATGGTTGCTATCTCATGTTGGCACATTCATTGGACCAACAAGGTCCACAAGTAGGAGCTTGTTTTTGTCACATTGTCTTGTGCTGGCCACAGGCAGTGGGGGCCAGGTGGATTTCCGTTGTACACATCCACTGCATGCATAAATGATTGAATTCATGTGGTAATTTAATGTGGAGTCCAGTGATCAATTTTTGGTCCACCATGGTCTTAATAATGTGAGGGCTCATATGGCCTGGTTGGCAATGCCATGGACACATTGTGGATTCACTTGCAATGTATGCAACATGTCCATTCAGGCTGCCCATGTTCATGCATTCAATCTGATACATAGTGCCATGGTTGCCAATAAGTTTGGCCTGAAAAAACTCTTCATCTTCTCATATGAGACTAATTCCATAGGGCAGCCCTTGAATTATTGTGCCAGTACATTGTAACAGCCCAAGACTAATAAGGTTTGCACCTAATCTGGGCACATAAAGCACATTGTCAAAGCATATATTGTTCACCATTAGGGACATTTGTTCAAATGGCAATGGAACCCACACCAGCAACAGAGAGCTGATTATATCCATCCACTGAGATATACTAGCTGGACTTCTTGAATTTGGTAGAACCATTCTTTGTCTGTTAACATATGACAAGAGGCGGCACTGTCAAGCAGTAGTCCAGAAGGCACCCCATTTCCAGTAACCATAAGGAGTTTTCCAACCTCATGGTCTTCAACCTTTGGTTCATTTACACGTATATTTGCATTGCCTACTTGCTTTGGCTTCTTTGGCTTAGAATACTTTGGACTCAAATGTCATTTTTCACCACAATTGTGACAAACATTGTCTGGTTTAGGCTTGCATTTAGGTTTGGACTACTTCCTCAGCATTTTACTCCCACTAGATTGGGTGATTTATCTGGAGGCAAAGGCCAATGTCTTGCTCAAGAAATTCTCTTCTTGAATGAGTTGATCATATATACATATCAATTCTGCTGATATATTTTCAATTGTGAGGGAACTTCCTCAATATAGCAAGTTTTGCTTCATAACTTTCCATGCAGTAGACTGTGGCAATGACAAAAGGATTGCATTGCTGATTGTATTGTCCAATGGCCAACTTTATATCCAGCATTGATGATGCAATGGCAAAGGCTAAGATAAAATCCAATGTGGTTGGTCATATGTGTATGTCCATCCCACTTTTTTGCATATAGTTGGTGATAATAGGGACATTAACACTACCTTGTTGGTTGATGTAGCTCCTGTGCAAATGATCCCATGTGTCTTTTGAACTTCAAAGGTGAACAATAGATTCACACTGCATATATTTGATTGTGCTGCAAATTAATCCCACAGCTGCATTATCCTTGCGGAGCCATTGTTCAGACTTCTTGATGGAGTGTTCCCATATGAGGTAGGGCTTAGACTGTATAATGTCCCAAAGCTCTTGACCTTTGACAGTAATTGTTGAACCATCATTAGCAGGATAAGAGGTCAATATTAAACCTGTGAACTTGTCAGGGGGCTTTGGCAAACGTCACAACCAAATGCAATGCCCCAAAGTCACTTAGACTGTAGAGCTGATTTCATGTTATCGGATTATATATGGTACTTGTTTCCGTTAAACTTCACAAACTATAAAGTTTTGGAAGTGTTGTCACTAATAGCGTGGCCCATAACCTGACAAAGCATAGCACAGAACAATAATGTATATTCAAGTAGTTATAATACAATCTGAAGTTCAAAGTCAAAAGATGACTTTAATTATAATATCATAGTGGCATAGGGGGCACAATAGCTCAGCTGGCACCATTGTGTTCCTTAGGGGGTCACCTGACTTCCAAGTGCAAGGTCAGGGGTCCAACTCCTGGGTGAGTGCACCTGTGTGGAAAACACCTTAGACATCACATGGGTTATTTCAACGTTGCTGGGAAGCCACCACCCACACATGTTGACTAGGTATGCTTTGTTGTGCAGGCCATAATTTGGGTGACCAATCAACATGTGACTTGATGAAGCAATGTGACCACTGCACTCCTGTCCAAAACAGGAAAAATACTTAGGGTTGCTCAGTGGGATAGAATTGGGAGAGGTTAAACTCACTGACCAAGCATGTCCTAATATGGGTGGGTGGAAAAAGAAGGTGTCAATAGTTCGATCAGGCTGCTGACATAATGTGTAGTCCATCAGATGTGATGGCATAGCTGTTAAGGTCAGGGTTGGATGATAGTTTGATCAGCTGTCTAGGGCCTAGCCTGCAACAGGTCTGTCACCTAGTCACCCATGCTGTCACATACCGTTGTGGGTTCTGAATCTCAGGATCAATCTCTGGAAGATACCATCCAGGTGCAGGGGATCATGAGACCTTACCAGTAGTCTCAGCTAAGAGGGAGCTATTTGGCAATTGGATCATGCCTACACCAACCAAACACTGGCAAGCATTGCTGAGAGTAGATGTGTTAAGACAATATTGGGATGGCATGTTAACAGCAGATAAGGCAGGTTATTAAGTACCTTACTATACCGTGAGACCTAGGACACAAGTACCCAAGCAGCATTGCATGTAAAAATAGGTCTATAAATAAAAATGATTCCTCCTCCTCACAGTGGTATACCTGAAGTTTGAGCATAATCAATTGAAAGGTGAAACAGATGGGGTGACATACACAATTGTGACAAAGTTGTGAGATCATGTTCCATAGTCAGATGTCATTTACTTCATCAGGGGTACCCTCTGGGGCCGTTGGTTGGCTCTCTTGTTCTTTGTAGGCCCTTGGAAGAGAGGGGAAGCTCAGATCATCTGCCCCTTTCAGCGGCACTCCTGTTAGGGAGTATTGGGATGGTTTTGACCTGTTTGTTTGAGAATAGAATTTCCACACATGGTGGTTATGGATCAAGGAGCCCCCCCCATTGGAACAAATATTGACATTTGGATCCTGCCTATTGTTTTGCAAATGGCCATGAAATAAGTTATTTTAATTGAAGTACGTTTTACTTTAACAATTACATTTGGCATCTTCATAATTCCATTTATGTTGGAATCTAAGACCGGTGTACCTCATGAAACACAGACACTGTTAGTGTCAATCCTCAGTCTGTATTATAAACGACTGCATTTTCTGTACCGAATGAAACACAGACACCGTTAGTGTCAATCTATCGGTACAATTAATGGGCCCCATATCTCAACAACGCATTCAACATACTGTGGTGCAGACAATCCAAGTTCCGTGTGAGACAAAGAGTCCTAATCCTATTGGGTGCACGAGGTGCACGTCTCTTATTACCACATCATGATCAAGAAGTGATTCGGCTTTGAGAACCTCTTTCCTCCCGCTGGATTCTTCAACAAGCGCCTGTAGCCTCGTGCGACTAGTATCATGATGCGGACCTGTGGGATCACAGATATTGTAATTTTCCAAACCGCCTGTCACTATCGCCGCTTCCACTCAACCTCACGGTCACAGCCTATTGCTTCTTCTGATTGATACAAACAGGTCAGGAATCAGACGCTGCACGAAATTCGGGGATAGTCATCAGAATGTGGGAAATATCCTTGTTCTTCCATAATCTACAACAAATGTTCTAGTCGTTATGAAGGGTTCTTATCCAAACCGTCGAATTTCACATTGGGCTTGATATGTTGAATGGTGCACGACCCAAGACATTGGCGCATATATGTACAAGGTTTTATTGCAAAACCAAGCAGAATTGTACTCTTGTGAAACTACACTCTTTACATCTATCAATACATTGCGCGTCAAATTTCCTTGGTACCTCATGGGAGGCCCTATGGCCGGCAAACAGATTGAACTAATTCAGGTGTTTCATTCCATCAGTTGTGCTTGATGAACAGTTGTGCTTGATGAACAGTTGTGCTTGATGAACAGTTGTGCTTGATGAACAGTTGTGCTTGATGAACAGTTGTGCTTGATGAATGAACAATTATGCTTGATGCGTTCAACAGCCTTGCTCGTACACATATAAGTATGGCAGAATGTGCAAAACAGAAACTACTCATTTCTGAAACTCTTAATGGCGTCTCCAACTGTACGATACCCTGCTGATGGGCAAGTCTCTGACCTAGTCGCGCTCATTAAGAATGCAACAAACATCATTGAATCTCATTACTTGGAATCTTCGCTATCGACTATCCCTTCTTTAAATAGCCTGGCTCCTCATCCATTGGACTCAGCCATCTCATCGCCTCGCATGAGAGATGCGGTTCAGTTACTTGAAGGTGCATGTGCCCAATTGTGTTCGACCCTCGTACGGCCGAGTCATACTATAATCAATGTACGCCTAAATTTCTTATCTCGAACTCTCAGGTCACTTCGTTGACACGTTATCGCAGAGGGCGATGCAGGTACCGATAATAGAATTTCTATGAAGACTCATGCTTTAGCCATCTCATAGTTCTACGAACCTGCTTGCTTGAAGGTTGTCGTTACTTTTAAGATAGCAGATATCCTTCAAGAGCAGCCGTCGGGGATGCATCTCAAGGAAATAGGAGAAAGGGCAACTGTAAATCATGAAAAACTTGGCCGAATCATGCGCCTGCTAGCCACTAAACATATTTTCCGAGAAGGTAATGAACACTAAAGATGCATTTCCAACCCGCTTAATGATATAAACATTGAATACTTTTGGTTTACAGTCGCCACAGATTGCTTCGCTAACAACCGATTGAGCCTCCAGCTTCTCTCTTCGAACCCCGTGTCAAAACTTTTGTCTTCGATGTAAGCATCTGATTCCTTGGCCTGTACAAAAGTGATCTCTCATCCACTTGACAATATAGCTGCGGGGAATGTAACGATGCAACATCAAAGCTTGTCGATGTTTTGGCTGATCCGGACTGGGGAAATTCGCAAGCAATTAACCGGTCCGCGTGGAACAAGTTGACGGGCTATAAGGGCTCTCTATTCGAGTATTGGGTATGTTGTCTGTGGTGACTACGTTCAATTACAGACGGTCGGCATTAGGCATCCCCAGAGGGAGCCAAAGCGGGAGCGACCTTTGGGATCGGAATCGCTGGCTGGAATGATGCTACACAGAGTACAGCAGTCCTAGTAGGTATGTTCTCAGCGATCTACTCCTATGAATGTGACTCTCAGAAAGGGTAGACTTTCCTTGGAAAATGTATCCTCCTGGAACTACAGTCAACGATGTTGGCGGAGGCGTTGGCCTCGTGGCTATGGAACTGATCAAAGCCTTTCCAAACCTTCAACTAAAGCTTCAAGACCTACCTGATCGTATTCTTCAGGCAGAGACGGAGGTTTGGCCTAGACTTTTGCCTTCCGCATTCGCCGAAAAACGGATTGAGTTCAAGGCTATGGATTTCTTTGTTGAAACGCCAATCGCAGGATGTGATGTATACTACGTGAGTATATTCATCGCATGTTTTTTGGCCTCTGTAACTCAACAAGCAACCTCAGCTGAAGAATATCATGTGAGGACTCGAAGGCTTCATATGCAAGGACCGAATTAATAATGGTCTATATCAGACACGATTGGCCTGACGAAGCTTGTGTTCAAATCCTTCGTAATATACACACAGTCCTCAAGCCTGGTGCTCGTGTCCTTCTTCGTACGTGGCTCCCCGATGAGTTTCTGAACATAATGGGCTACACTCATCGATGACTTCATAATACAGACGAATACGTCCTTCAGCATGTGAATCACACCTGTACATCAGATTATGCATTCACCAAGGCACCAGCGCCGGTGCTTCATAACTTCGGTGTGGGACGAATCAGACAGTACAATATGGATTTGAGTGTGATGGTAATGCTAAACGGCAAAGAGCGCACACTGGAGGATTTTATCGATATCGGCAACAAGGCCAATCTTCGTTTCATCAAGCTTTGGCATGTAGGTGAGATGGGTGTGGTCGAATACCAACGTGCATGAACTTGGAGGCCTATGTATCATATTCGCAAATGAAATCATGTTGTACAAACTGTTCCCTAGTTGTAGTCTTTTTTTCTCAGAAACACAGAAATTTGTACCTTCAAGGTTGAATACAACCTTGACCCTTCCTTTTCATCTGACAAGGCTGTTGGAACCTTACAACTCTGACGAGTACGGTAAGCCAATAAACCCTTAGCTTAGTATATTATAGTACTTAGACTATACCTGACAAGCACGGTAAGTCAATAAACTTACACGACTTGTCAGCATATTGACGTAGGCGACTCACCCTCAGCTTAGGATATTATAAACAGGGTAAGCTATTCACCCAACAGGTTGCTTCGTAGACATGGGTTAATTTGAGGCTTAGTGGTGAGATAATGTGTGAGTCGAGGGCTGGTCATGGCTCTCACAGAATTTTACATGGTAGATCTTCCCAGTTGATGTGTTATAGCACCTCTATGCTTTTGAGTCTTTCGCGTAGCCAATCAATATGCACTTAATGGATTGTGCATATATCTTGGGATTATGTTCTGCCAGGATGAGAACAAAAGCCTTACAACCTATTTCTCGCATGTATGAGTACTTTGATTTTTCACGGATATGGTAAGAGTTTGTTTATGGATATGAGAGGCCATCATGTAAAATTTGTCCCACATGTTAGGTGGACATCCCATGGCTATTTGCATTGTTCAGGCCTTACCCATCAGAGTCCAATGTGCACTCAACATGACCAATGTGAGCTGAAGTGTAGGCCGCTCCATGCTGCTGTTTGAATCTGCAGGACATGAGCCATGACTGCATATTTCGTCCGTCAAGCTCGCCATCATGGCTTGTTTGATACGTGCCTAACTTAGCCCGTACCTCGTTCTCTCAAGCCAGTTGCCATGCTTTCAGGTGAGCAAGAGCTTCAGCCTTGCTACACAGCAGTATTGACCAGTGTTTGCTAGTGAAATTGTTGACAATGTTCATGATATATTTGTAACCTCCATGAGATATTACAGTCTGAGTACCAGCTAAATCAACCCATCAATCTCTAATTTCTGCATCGCTCTCTGTCCTTCCTCCTGCACCTTTGGCACTGCATTTCTTGTCTGTTTTCCAAGGATACATGAGTCACATACATGGCTTCAAGGGGAAGACAGAGGGCATACCCAGAACTATTCCAGATCTAGTCATGTCAAGGATGGTCTGGTAGTTGGCATGTCCAAGACAACAATGCCAAGTTTCCAGATTGCTAGTGTGTAGGACTGGGAAAGCATGGTGTTGAGAAGAGATAGAGTGGAGATTGAGGGTGTAAAGGCATTGGTCTAGAGTGAGTGAACCTTGTGCAATGAGCAAGCATGAGGATCAATCAATGATCTTGACTAATGAGTTGTTGAATATAGTATCTAAGCCAGAACATGTGGCAAGAGAGCTGACTGAAACAAAGTGTACAGTAGCGTCAGGGATATAGAGGGCATTTTGCACCTAGCAATGATCAGCCCATGGAGTTGGTCTCTGCTATGTCTGCTGTGACAATGTTTTCTGAGATTGGCTGTATTTGAACATTCCAGTTCACTGCAAAGCTGCCTTCATCTATTCCTGGGAATCCAACATGTTCCCAACATTCTGTACTGTGATTAGAAGGCAATTCAGATGGAGGCATGGTGATCTTTGCAAAGGCTGCCATTTTGGTGGGAACTGGGAGCTGCTCAAGCTGTGACTGGTCTATGTACCACAACTTTCCATCAATCCCTGTGACAGCAACAAAAGCTTTTGGAGTGGACAACATAGTGGTACTGGTGCTTGTCAAAGACTTTGCAGAAGGGTTGGACTTTCCTCTCAATGCCTGCTGTGCTTCCTGAGCATCAGCAATAGATTTACCTGCCATGCCTCCCCCTTTTTGTACACAAAAGGCCTTTGAATGCCCTGTGCAAGGCCATTTGAGTGCAAAACAATTCTCACACCAAGTTGCTCCATGGCCATAGTTGTGTCCTGGTAGATCTGTCACTCTAAATGCCATAGCATGATTGGACTTTGCCTTGGAATTGAGAATATTCTGGGCATTTTCCATGAGTATGCAGATATCCATCAGATTGCAAGGTGCACTCTGAGTGTATTTACTGATGAGGGTTGAAACCAAATTCTGAAGAGATTCAAAAGATAGATCATTGAGACTATTGAGTAGGGCAATGCATGTGAAAAGATTTCTGTCCACTGTTCCAATGTCAAATGCATGCTTAACAGTATCAATAATGTGCCCAGCTGTGACAGGCAGGAGTTCTGCAGAAGAACAGTATGTAGACAGCACTTTCTGGAGGAGGGCAATTTTCTTGATGGGGCCCTCACTCTGTGCCTGCGCTTTCAAGTCCACATAGCATTTGGCTGCACCTTTGTCAGTAGTGAGGTCACAATATTCAGCATCATCAAGTGCTGATTTGATGAAGGTGATGGTGAGCTGGTCATTCAGGCCCCAGTTGGCATGTGCATGAGGTTCTGTATCAATACTTGGGCAGACAATGATGTTGTTGAAAACATGGAAGTATATTCCATTAAGGATAAGAGCATCCTTGAGCTTTTCTGTCCACTGAGTGAAGTTTCTGTCCATGCAAGCATACTTGGGACCTTCCCATTTGTGACATATGATGCATTTTGGAACAGAGTCGTTGGTGGAATCAGTGGGCAGAACATATGATGGAGATGCAGGAGTCATAGTGAGCAGAATTGCTGAAGGAAACAGACAAAGACAATAAGAAAGATAATAGACAGAGAGTCAAGCTATGCAACATAGTGTGTGATAAGACTGGATAGGAGTTTTAATCAATAGGATGTTCTAAGGTCTGGCTACAATATGCCCCTAACCTGTTAGAAATCAGACCTAAGGTCAAATGTAAGTTTACTCTCTCAGTCCAGTATAATTGACTGAGATTAAACTGTATCTAAGGACAAACATAAGTTTACTCTATGGGCACAGTCAGTTTGTAATTATATTGCACAGTACATGGTTACTCAACCCTCAGTCCAGTATAATTAACTGAGAGAATTGTGTAATGTAGTTGAACATATATATGTATTATGAATGATGAGGGTACACTGAGGAGAATGGGAAATGTGGCACAAAGTACTGGCAGCAGTGGCCACTGGCCCTGTGTGATTGGCTAGTGGCCCTGTGTGCTTGTAGCTAGTGTCATCATGATGAGCAGCTAGTGTGATATTATGACAATGGAAATGCTAATACTTCAGCATTAGCTCTCCTCCAGAGAGAGAGAAGAGCCAAAACTCAAGCTAACTACTATGAGGGACCTTAATAGGTACAAGAGTAGAAACTGAATCTATGTGAATCTGTGTAATTGTAGCATGACTGGAATAAATAGGAATGGTGGGAGGGGCAAAAGAGATGTGTGATGTAATGTGGGCATAGCATGAATGATTGAGCACTGTGAGCATAGTGTGAGTTGATGTATAATTGTGTCTAAGGAGTGCTTACCTGCAAGTGCAGAGCTTGCCTCTCCTTCATCCCATTTGTATAATAAATTGAGCCCAGATTGAGTTGGAGTTGAATCCTGTAATTACAACTGTATTTCTATTAAGGCTGTGCTGTAATAACAGGGATTTGTTATAATAAATTGACAGCATGGCCTGGTGTAAAATGATGAGGTTCTGCATCTAGAATAGATTGAAGTTTTTCTATGCAGCAGACTATGTGTGGGAAAAATATCTTTGATTTGTGCTATCATGTGATTTTATTTTTTGTTGTTAATTGCCCTTAGGCTGAGGTAAGTGGGGGAATAATGCCTTTGGTTTTTACTGTTATGTGATCTAATTATTTGTTCATCCATATGGTTGCTCATATAAGTAACATAACTGAGTAAGCATGGAAATGATATCTTTGATTCTCATTATTTGTAATATATTCAATATTTATTTGTCTATATAATTGCTTATGGAAGCAGCAGACTAGGCTAGCATAGAACCAATATCTTTGATTTTTACTGTCATGTGACTTATTCAATATTCATTCATTCACATGTGTCAGGAGACTCCTTATTTTCTTCCTTCTTCCTTCTTTCATTTTTTTATTTCCTTCCATTATCTCATCTTACAATACTTAGGTTAGGATTACAATTTTCTGTTGTCCTGTACAGTTGTTTTCAATGCTCCTGAGGCCCCAGAAGCATTAGTCCAGGCATAGGAAATCCTTAAACTTCTTCTCTTTGGATTTTCCTCTGCCAAATAAGTAGTTATTATAATATTGCTGGTATATACTTTGGATTTCTCTCTGCTAGCTATATGACTGAGCCACAGTCTTTAGAGGTTGAATGTGTAAGCATTGAAATAATGTCTTTGATGTTTGATTCACTAACAATGATGCAAAAGTCAATGGGTTGACCTTCACATCCTTTCTCTATTTGGTCTACTCTACTGCCATCTCCATACTAGACAGAATGAATGTTGGCATGACCCATGCTGCTAGAATGGGTACAAATCTGGTATTATATATTTTTATTTGGTGTCAATTACCTTTCTTATGTATGTAGATTTGAGTCATGCTGTACTTGCAATGGAAGCATGTCATCTTTGTCTATGCTTAGTGATTTATACATATTGAGACAATAAAATGTTTAAAACAATGAGTGTGATATTAAAGTGATTGATGTGATATAACAAGGGTGAAGAGACAAAGACAGTAACTTAGACTGAGCCTGAATTAATTTTGGGCAACTCCTCTGCTCCTATTTGCCTTCTCCAACTTTCCAGCAAATATGTGACTTTCAGATATGGCTTGAATGATAATAATCAATATTTCTACACCTAA
Source organism: Termitomyces sp. T70a (assembly GCA_017657195.1). Classification (NCBI taxonomy): domain Eukaryota; kingdom Fungi; phylum Basidiomycota; class Agaricomycetes; order Agaricales; family Lyophyllaceae; genus Termitomyces; species Termitomyces sp. T70a. The sequence goes on along the minus strand of JAGGAT010000225.1, from coordinate 2,988 downwards.
CACACAATATTTAGAGTTATGCTACATCCTGTCACATTGATGAGCCCCTGGTCTGGCTCAGTGTAGTTTAAACCATTTATGCACCATCTAGTGTTAAGATGATAGTGGCAAGACTTCAGCACCCACCCACCTTACCAAGACTCCTTCACACACTATCATTCCTACTATCCTGCCTAGTACAACACTCTCAAGTTACATTGATGAGCCTCTGGTCTGGCTCAGGTTAAGCTGTTAGTAGACAAGTCTGCTATAGAACAACCAATGATTTCAATTGCAGCAAAGGAGTGCTTAGTAACCTGGGTAAAGGTTAACAAGTACAAGGCATGGATCTTGTGGGACTCAGAGAGCACTATTTCGGGGCTTACCCCTTCATTTGCCCATATTGCAGGTATAAGGGTAGCCAGGTTAGCTAATCTGATTACTCTGCAACTAAAAATGATTGGCAGTCATTCCACAGTTAATTATAGTGCATGAGTAACTATAAAAGTGCCAAAGGCATATGGCAATATTTATATGAACATTGCAAACTTTGACTGTTATAATATGATCATTGGTACCCTCTTTAAGAGGAAATACAAAGTTCAGTTAGACTTTGAAAATAATCAAGTGATTATTAATGAAATAGTTACTCCAGCACAGAGGCTATAGCTAGAAGAATTAGATGAGTAGTTGCAATGCTTCTAGATAATAAAGAAGCATTGCAATGGAAAACTGTTGTAACTTGTAACTGGTAGTGGGACTCTCAAATTAGGAGGGACTGACAAATTGCACATGGTGCAAGCTAGTAGCAGTGCACCAATGCATAGTAGAAGGCACTATGTAACTGATGAAGAATATCAAAATACTCTTTATGGGAGGTATTAGGGGACTACTATTTCACATCTATTTCTTGTCTATTTCTTTACCCATTTCATGTCTATTTCTTCACTTCTCAGCCTTGCTCACTACTCTTTGGATTTTTGCCTACTTGGTTGGAAGATAGCACAGGCCATACTCCTTTGATTTACTCAGCCTGGTATTGCTATAAGTTACCATGCATGTTCCACAGGATTATCTTCTCTGCCTTTACAGGCATATCATTGACAACAACAATGTTATTAACAAAATCCAGCATAACTCTATTTTTACACATAAAAAGCATACTAATAATTATGTCATAGTAGTCAAAATCTGCTATATTCCACATACTCATTGGTAGACATTTCTGTTGTCTTAACTCTGACTCCCATGCCAAATTGTATGTACCATAGTGCAACTACTTACAGTTTCCAACTAGAGCATTAGTGGCTCTTCTAATCCATGAATGTGGATAGCATTTACACATGCAAACTAGAGTATTATGCCCATAGTGGTACTCTCCAAGTCTCACAATGTCCAGGCAAGATGTCCATTGACATCAACATATGTGACCAGACACTCCTTCTCTTCTAGAGTATACTTTGGGCATTACAGCTTGTTCACTGCTTTTTGTAAGGTTAGGTGTTTCATTCAAATGCATCTATTCTCCAGATACTCTGTCAGAGAAAATATGTGCTCTTCTTCTTCATCATAAACATAGTAATCCTTGTCATATATGTCTACTGTGACATATTTGTCTCCATCAATATTGATGCTTTCCATGTCATCCATCACCAGATATTCTGGATATTCTCCTTCCTTCTCTTCTGGTAGCTCTTTATCATCTTCAATGACTTTTTCTACCTCCTTGTCTATTTTGCTAACCTTGCTCAGTGCCACTGCTGTATGTGCAGCATGTATATGCACTATTAGTAGTGCTGAGTACTCTTTAGCAAAGTGATCTGTACCTGTGCAATGATAACATTGCAGTGTAGTACTAACTGGTTGCCTGGCCATGCCGCTGACTCCACCAGCACTCTTAACCAGTCTTATATGCTGGAAAAGCTTCTGAAATACTTGTGGAATCATCTGAATTAGCCCTAGGCTCTGTCAGGCCTCTCAAATAGCTTGTTGTTGACTACTTCATGCATGATTGGGCTATTAGTCTATGGATATAGTCCAATGGACAATGAACCATAGATTGTGATTCTCAGACCATTTTGCCAAGAAGGTTCCAACCTTTATGGGCTGACAGATTTCTGCTGTACAGTGGAAACTGCACTGATAATAATTGGTTGCAGTCTTTGTAGTGATGTACTTAGTAGAAGTAATACTAATAGTTCTGGGGCTTTCTTGAAGACTTAGAAAATCTACTTCTAATTCCACACTGATGTCTTGTAAGATGCTTGTGTATTGAGGTGATTTACTTCCAAAATATTACTATTCTGAATGTAGAGGTGTTTCAACAAACTCCAGCCTAAGTGATTCACTCTCTGGGAACCACCAAGCCTTTGCCTATCAATTGCCTGATTATTTTCTACTTTACTTGGGCTATTTATACCCCTACTACAGTGCACAGACCACTAGCTATTCATGACTTTGTGTTCCAGTCTTTCTAGTACCTCTAACATAATTGTTATACCATTTTCCATTTTTGGATGCCTGTTTCAGTGCCACCAACCAGCTTCCTGTGCCATCATTCCTCTTTTTCTATTCTTAGCTTCTTCTGCCCCAGTTATCTTTTCTTCTTTTGTATTCTTCCATTCATAGTTTTGGGTTTCTCCTTTTAGCTCTTCCCTCCATTTATCTTCTTCCATTCATCTCTTCATTTATACTCTTCCATTCATCTCTCTTTTATCCCCTTTCAGTTATGTTTTCCCTTCCTCCCAACATTCCAATCTGGTTATTTTTGGATCAGATCTCATTTTTGATCCAGATCACTCCAAATTGATGCCAATCCATCTCATCTGTCAGCCCCATGCTTCCCCTCCCATTGCAGTAGTTGGACTATTATTGAGTACATAGCCTGATTTGGTCCTTATCCTATTCTGTTCTGTGTTTTCCATTGGTGTATTTAGGAGATATGTTGCTGAGACTTGTATTTACCAGGAGGCCTACAGTTTTCAGCCTTAATAAATGTTTATTTTGACT
>JAGGAT010000224.1:0-50701 GCA_017657195.1 Termitomyces sp. T70a | reverse complement strand
TGGAGAAAAGGCCTCCTGGCATTACTCCACCTCCCACACCCATGGCATGATGTGACGTGGCATCACTTTCTAATCCCTGTGGAGCGCTCTGGGGCACTCCGCTCACCAAGTTCCCAGGATCATGCCCAGAAACTCCTCTCTCCGTGGACATTGATATGCCCACACACTACTATAATGGAGCAGAACCGTTTTAGTGCAATCACTGATGGTAACGTAGAACTTCTTTTGAGGAAGTTCAGTCACTTGCCATAGCAAAGATAGTCAATGTAGGTTGCTTGTAACCATGGATTAGAGAACAGGACTTTGAAAAGAAGAAAAAGGGGGAGAGAAATGAATGAAGAAATGAATGGAGAATAGAATGCATGACAAAATAAACAGGAAGTCCCCTAATAGAGTGGCATACACAAGTCTTTGCTCTCATTACTACATGCCCACAGATATATGCTGAGGCTATGGAAGCATATGATCAGGAAAGTATGGTAGCCTTCCAGACCATCAACAACTTCAACTTTTCATTTGTTCAAGCTCTATGTGGAGCCTGGGCATGTCAGCAACTTTAGTGAGACTGAGGTACTATGGCACTTTTTTGCTAATTGTATTATATAGATGTGGATTGACCATGCATATACCTATGGTATATGCTATCTAAATTACACCAACTTCTTTGTGAGTATCAATAATAACTGACATTGTTGTCTGGTGCTCTAGGAGTACTTCCAGAGTATCACAAATAGTATGAGCTGATCCCCAGTAACTAAGAATGCATGTACATTCTCATCCAGCTTCTGGAAGCTCACAACCTCCACCCACTCACTGATTGTGAGTGGCTTCAATATAGCAAGGATGAATGGATGAATGAGTCACAGGTGAGGCCTGGCATTTCTGATGGTATTAAGGGTTGATGTGTCTGATGGCCAGCATGATGTGTTAGATGTCCCAGTGATGTGCTCCTGGTATGTAGCAAAATGGCAGGCATAGAGGAGAAGGCATTGCAAGAGAAATGGGAGGTGCATAGAGGCCCTGGACTCTTGTTGGCTTGTGACACTGTTTTTATCAAGTTAGAATATCTGTGTCTGTGCTTCAATGTTAATGATACCCACATTATTATTGTCATCATCACCAACATTTTCTTTGTCAGAATCCACCACTTCTCTCCTTTGTTTCCTGCTGAGAACTTTATCAGTTTGAGCTGCCTTTTTGCATGCAATGCTTGCTGGTTTTCTCTGATTGTTTGGTTTACCCCCCACTTATCTGGGTATCCAAGACAAAAAGAATAAAAAAAAGTGAGAATGGAAAGATTTCTCAATGACTAATAAATAGGTACAAATGTACATCATCATCCACCATCTACACCTCAACTGTTCTGCAGTTGACGACATCAGCACATTACAAAGCATCTTGCAAATTAAAATATTGCTATTTCTGGGATACTTGGGTTTCTTGCATTCTGTTATATGCATGAACAAGTCTACAGACTTGGATACACATCAGCTACTAACAATAAAGACTTATGAGTATGTGAAGTTGCTTCATTTATAACTGGTGTTGCATGTTTAGATGGGCATCCACATGAAGCAGCTCCTGAAAGTCAAGGGCTGTCTTTGGAACACTTTGACTATTGTCGAGGACCTGAGATGCAATTGTTTGAAAGTTCTTGGGCTTGGAATCTGACATACATAAGGTGTGCAAAAGATAAAGATTAGGACATCATAAAAAGAGGTGCATAAGTGAATATGAAATGAATGAGTGATGTGTGGAGATAGAGAGTATGTAATGGTGCATAGGCAGATAACTAAAACCTCAATACTTTTGCACACTGCATCATATGTTCCTCTAAGAAAAATTGTCTGGACACATTAGTCTGACAGGAAAGCACAACTGGGGATGATAAAAGGCATAACATGATAACTACCAGTCTGTGTTAGGTAAATCATCTGTTTCTCTGCAAGGGTCACAGAATTCAAATCCTGTGGACTCAGGAACTACACGACAGCACCACGGCTTGGAACGGATCCTTGGTGAGGTCTGGCTGATGAGGGAGTTTGAAACGCTACTGTTCAAAATGCAACTGTTCGAAACGCGACTGTATTGTTGCTTTGTATGTATACATGATGATCAAGTGCACGACTCCATGTGATCGTGTTATTTTTCTTTTTTTGGAAGTGGCATGGTGGGGGAAAGCTAGGCCTTCTCACCTCACTATCATTGTATAAATGATTGAGGGTGTCGTAAAATATCGCGTTATCTGTTTGTAAGTGTCGCAAAGAGGGAGTAAAGGAGAAAGAAAGGGAAAGGTTGGCTCAGACAAAGGTTATTGTACATCATTGCTGTCTGGTTATGCGAGGTCGCCGATCAATCCAGTGGAGGGCGATCTTAGAACAAGGTTTCGAAGGACACGTGTCGTGTTCTCTATTTAATTTGGTATACTTAGTTCACACTTGTAACCTCAGTTCTTGCACGTGATCAACTCGTGTAGCTTGCAATTGACGTCACCTCTTTCTTGTTCTCTCCGCCTATTTCTACACTTGAAGTGGCAGACTCACCTAAGGGCGAATTTTTCTGGCGACGAAAGCTTCGAATAGATCGTTGAGGACATCGCCGATTAACCTCGTATGATGCGTATAACTGTCATGAAGTGCGTCTAAATTACCCTATTATCGTCATCGTACGTTATGCCACCGTAAACGAGGTCTCACAAAATATAGGAGTATTTAAACATCTGGTACACGGAGGTTCGAGCAATATTTGTCTTGAACTTGGGGTGTGCATTCCTTATTTTGTTATTTACTTCTACTTACCGACCAATATTTGTTCTCCAACTCCAGTTGCATCGAATATACATTAATCTACTGTGTACATCATGTTGCGTTATAGTTCTCGCCATGTGGGGCAAGTTCAGCGTTAGACTGAACGTAACTCTTCAGTACTCCTGTCTCAGCGTTGAATAGAGGAAATGGAAGACTTCACTTCTTGATCATACCAAGGACTCAGTAACTTGAATTTTATGTCAAGAAGCAGCTGACTGTATCTTTATTTCCGCTGTCAGATTGATTTACGTGGGCCTCCATTTATATCCGGCTTATTACAACCAATTTCGTATATAAAGGTCCGCGTCATCTTCATTAGTACCTCAGCAACTATGCGTTTCTCCAGCCTTTTCGTCCTCTCTTCAGTCATTGCATCTGGCATTGCCCTCCATGTCACAAACTTCGTGCCTGTGCTGGACGACGTGAAACACAAGGTGGACGACCTCGCGGCTCAGATCCATGCATTCCCATCCAAGGGCGGGACGTTTGATGAAGCCATCGTCTGTTTATTCACGCCCGAGTTCTAGAACGCCCTGCTGATATACAGGACATCTGTAGAAACTCCACGAATCCGCTGAGCTCCTGCAGGCAAGTCTCGGCCAATACACCAATGATCTACATGTACGTTGCTTAATGACTCCGTTGTGCTGGATTACTTCGGCCTGATATTGTTGATTATCATCAGCACTACCCCATGTTCAATGAAGCCGAGAGTCATGCCAATATGAATGCTGTGGGAAAGCTTGAGAAGAGCTCTGAAGCCGCGCTCGATTTAGTCGTTGCAAAGAAGGAGGCTTTCCAACATATTCATGACGGAGATCGGGATATTACGTCTATCTTCATTGAAGATATCAAGTCCACTGCCTCTACCTCGGAAACTTTCATCAACGCGCTCATTGAGCACACGGATGTGGGTGGAATGTATTTATGAACGCAGTCCTTCTGAAAGCTGACTTTGACATTTCAAGCACACTCATGTTTCAGAGGCTAAGGCTTTCCGAGAAAGGCTCGCGGAGAAGTTCAAGTCTACAGTTGCTGCGCTCGAGTGGAAGTGATAGGCTACACGTGTCAAATGGCAGATGCCCACTACAGACTTTTTCTCAGTCCTTGGACTCAGTCATGTAACATTTATCCTGTCAAACGAGATTTTTGGGTATCATAAATTGGAAGTGGGCCGCGAGAATGATAGGAAAGGGTCATCATTTGCACGACATCTCCTTTGTTTCCATCACGACTAGACGAAAAAACTTTGTTTTAAACCAATCGCTACTGGATATGATATGAGAGTTTTCCTGCATCCAAGAGGAGCATAAACTAGGTCCTCTCTGATTTTCAAGATCCGAGGGCAGCTCCTAGTGACATGAAAGATGATGCCCGGCGTTAATGTGAAGTTCCTGGAAATTGCAAGCGATGAAAGGGTCTTGTCCACAGCTTCGCATGGCCTGTTGATGATCTTTTGTATGAGGACAGCGAGTGCCAGCTCCGACATTGCAGTCTTAAGTCAATGGTACTCAAGGACATAATTTGGGAAAGTTGAACAGGGTTTTAATTAGGCAAGTAGGGCAACCTACTGTCTGCATAAAAGGGGCTCAATATTGGAAATAGGAGCTTGTATTATTGATATGGATATTCTTTGTATAAATGATGATTTCCAAGTTCTAGATATTAGTCTCAGATGACTGGCTTGACAATGTATGGGAAGTCAAGGCCCTGCAACGTATGCATAATGATATTTCTGAGAATGTTCACAACGAATTGGCAGAGCAAGTAGAAGATGACTTCCATTGTCACGCAGATGGGCAGAAGGGGACTAACCAAGAGAAAGGCAACTTTTTGAGCATTGTCAGCCTTGCATTGATGTATGTGAAGCCCGTCCTGTTGAATGTTGAACATACAACAAAAGTTAATGAAAAGGGACGGTTGACTGCTACATAGAGGGGGGTTGAGCTATGATGAGGTGCTTGTGAGACACACTCAGCGTGCATTGGCCAAAACACAAGGAAGTATGTAGAGCTGAATGAAATGAAGTATCGATGGTGAATGAAGATGCAAACCAGCGACCATGACATTTAATCCGACGAGTCTGCACGCGCAGTGAGACAACATGATTATGAAGTAAGAGACGTACCTGCGAGTGAAGTATGAGATTATAAGGTCATCTTGGCTGCGCTCGCTGATTTACGAGTAAGTGTGAACAATGGTGGAAGAGATAAGAGATGAAATGGAAAAAGAGATAAGATAATCTGATGGCTCAAAATGAAGTCATTGTTGATCCGGTTGACTAATTTGGGCTGCGTAAACGAACACGTCACTGCGACCTGGTGCGCCGAACTTGGGTTTCAGCTGAAAACATATATATTCAAGATGACTTCAACAAATCGTGTCTCTAAATGGGAAAACTATCACTTACCTCTTTCCTCTGTGAACAGCTCGCCCGAGTCCCGCCCCCCGAGAATGCGGACCTCACAGGCAAGACTGTCGTGATCATAGGGGCCAACGCTGGTATTGGATTCGAAGTATCGAAGCATTTTGCCCGCATGAAACCTGCGCGCCTGATTCTGGCCTGCCGAAATAAATTGAAAGGCGAGGGTGCTCTTCAGAGTACGTTGTGAACGTTTCTTTAAGACACCATAATTCTATTATCCATTTGCGTGGCCCGGGCCGCTTCATCTGCACGATATCATTGACGAGTGACGGTCTCTTTGGGGTCGACAAAGTTCTAATGGACGCTAACGTATGGCTCTAGAAATCAAAGAAGAGACTGGATATGAGGCAGCAGAACTCTGGATGCTTGACCTGAGCGAGTTTTCATCTGTCATCACGTTTGTGGACAAATTTGAAAAAGAGGGCGGGCGACTGGATTATCTCATTGAGAACGCCGCAATGATCACTGAGACGTATGGCACAACTAAAGACGGTTTCGAGCAAACGTATGCGTGCTTTTGCGTCTTACATACCTATCTCACCCGTACACAGACTTCAAGTAAACTGTCTGTCCCTGTTCCTTCTCGCGCTGCGACTACTCCCTTTCATGATAAAAACGGGAATTGAGCACTCCACACACCCACGATTGGTCATTGTCACCAGCGAAGTCCACTTCTGGTCCGAAATTTCGAAGAATCCGGATGGTGTTCTAGATGGTGACAAGAACATCTACAAGACCCTTAGTAGTAAGGAATACTGCGACAAACAGTAGGCCCTTTCGATTCTGAAATAATATTTCTATTCATCTTAATCCGTTCTCTCTCAAGTATCTCCAGCCGCTACCATGACTCCAAACGTATGTCAATCGACCCGTTATTTCACTTCAAAGCGCACTCACCACCTCACACAGTACTTGACATCTTCTTCCACCGCGCCTTGAATGACCGACTTGGCCCTGCCTCTCCCGTCATCGTCAACGGCGTCAATCCAGGCTTCTGCTATTCAGAACTACGACGTGAAACCTCTGGCTTGACCCTCGTGTTCATGTTCTTAATGGAAAAAGCACTTGCGCGCACAGCGGAAGAGGGTAGCAGACAGCTTCTATACGCTGCTCTGGGAGGAGCGGAGCAAGAGGTTGACAAGTTTCGCGGGGCGTATGTTTCTGCCGCGAGGATTTCAGAGGCCAGTGATTTTGTGCTTGCGTCGCATGAGATTCAGGATAGGCTTTGGGTGAGTCTTTGGTGCTTTCTACTGTGTCGATTGAACTGATTTGGAATATGGTAGACGGAGGTTGTGGATATACTCGGTGAGGTTGATTCCAGGGTGAAAGACATAGTGAAGGAATATATCAGTGTATAAGTATCGCCGTTTTGATCCGAAGAGTTTCGTGACAATCGAAAGTTTCCTTCAAAGATCAGCCCTTCAATTTTCGCCTTTTTACGTCCTTAATGTCACCGGCTTACTTTACAAGTTTTGAAATCCTGCCACAAACCGTTTTGCCGTGTACAACCATTTTGGGGACTATCCTCGATTGTCTCTGATGTCGGTAAATCATACTGTATCAAACCGCTCCGGCTTCTGAGGCCCTAATGCTTTCCAAACATGTACTCCCATTACTCGCTTGATTTTTAAACGAAGAAGTAGAGACATATTCTAAGTGAATGAGTAATGAGTACATGAAAGAGGTATTTATCTGGACCCTCAACTACATGAGAGCTGGTTGATGGATATATTTACTATATTGACATGTGGCCTTTCCCATCTCCTTTGGGTTAATACAAAGTGTCGATTCGATGGAATAGTCAGATTGCTTTCACTAATGCGGATTTAATTAACATCTGAAACAGAATCCCAGTTGCTGAGCTACTGAACAGCCATCCTAAGGTTCTCGGCGATTCCCTGAGTCATAGCCCCCACATCCGATGTGACATTGATCTATCACAACGCCGTGAATGGAAGGACTTGTCAATTATCTTCATATACAAGTCGAGCCTTACCATATCAAAACCTTCTGCTGCCCTTTTGACCGACTGCGGCCCCGAGGTGCAATAGATTGCGCTAGACGTAGATCCAGGTATGAGTTTCTCCAGAGCATGGTTAAACAATAAATAGCCCGACCATTTCTTCCCTGCACCATGTGCAGCTGCAAGTACCTGCTGGATGATTTTTTCGACATCTGGGTGCGGGTCAGGATTGGGCGGAGGATATCCCAGTGAGATGGAAAGATCATAAGGACCAATGAAGAGGACATCTAAACACATTAACACAGAGTCTGCTGGCGGTACCAACTGGCCGTTACCTATACCGTCAACAGCAGCAATTTCTTTCATATTCTTAACGCCTTCTTGGTTTTCAATTTGCACCATGACAGATATATCGTCGTTCGCGGTGGAAAGGTACTCTGAGACACCGACACCCCAGATTCCGTGCGTATATGGGGAGCCGAAGCCTCGCCGGCCTAGAGGTGGAAATCGACAATCTGCTACGACCTCTCGTGCTTTTTCAGCGGTCGAGACCTACATCCAGACACACTCAGTATAAATTCTGAAAAGTGCCATTTGGACGTACCATTGGAACAATCACACCTCTCGCCCCTGCATCGAGCGCATGCTTGATCTGCCAGCTCGTGCTCCCCGAGACGCCTGTAGCAGGGATTCGGACTACGGCGCTGGGCCCGCCTCCATTTGGCACAGCGCCATGGATGGCAGCGACTGTTTCTGCTGCGCCTGGAACAAGAGGGATGATACCGTGTTCGCAGTCCACGGCTACCCATGATAGGTGCGGGGAGGCTTGGGCCACGGTACGGGCGTGGAAAGTACCTCCAGCAGTGAGCCAAACTCCAAATGCAGGTCTGTTTGCTTTGAATGCAGCTAGCAGGGCTTTGGATGCCATGAGTTTTGTGAGATTTGGTGAAGGCCTAGGTGTGAGAAGCCATGGGAATTTAAAATCCAATATTCAAGCACTAGTTCGACCGGCCCGGAGAAGTGTCATCCTGGGGAGTTCCGTTGTAGAGTCTGGGAATGGTGTACAAGTGTTTATACTAAGGAGACCAGAGCAGTCACAGGACGGTATGCAGTAACCTCCAGGTGAAATTCAAACACATGACGTAATCATTTACAACGAACATCCTTGATTTGGACAGCCTTGACCACAATCATCCCTTACTGCTTCCGCTCTCCAGAAATCGAAGAAGTTCCGATGTCACCTGTCTCAGCACTCCCTCGCCCTCGTAGCACTTATTACAGCCAGGTGGGAGGTCTTCAAGACTATCACCAGGCTTGAGCTTGTCAATGAGGCGCTTGTTATGGATCACCTGATGTGCAGTTAGTGGCGTTAATGACTGTTGAATCTTTTTGATTCCTCTTGTTGCAAGCACGTCCTTGATGCTACGTGTTCGAGGAACAAAGCGATGCTATCTGAGATTGACCATATTGAACCGACTACCATACAGAGAAATTACTGGTAGTGCTTCCCGGGTCATGTTTCAACGCAGTAAGTTTCCTTGGATGGCCTTAGACTTCGGATGCAGAAGTCGAACATTCCAGTGGCCTTGGGGGAAGATTGAGAACTTACAACTGTAGAGACTAGTCTTCATCAGGCCATCGTGATGTGACATACCTTTCGGTTCGAGTTAAGGATGGCCTCCAGGTGAAGCAAATACAAGCAAATGCATGCCAGTGATACAGGCGATATCAGCATTTCATCGCAATCGAGCTACAGATTATGATTGGCCAAAAATGGTAAGGCCTGTCAATTTGCTCGATATTGTAACTACAAGTTTTCTAGGAAAGGAAACAATCTTTCTCGGTGTTCAGGACTGGATCCTTGACACTCGTTTGCTCAACAGGATGCTCTTCAATACCCAGTGGGTCCTTTGATAAATATACTCGTGATATGGTACTAGTGCGGATATGATGCATCTTTCTGTGGTTGAGAGAGTAACAAGGAACCGACAAATATCAATTATCTTTCATCGAAGTGAGGCTTTGTCCATGACCAGCTGATTGTTTCAATAACAGATTACTATGGAGCGACGTTCTAAAGCATCACGCGTCGTTTACGACGACTATAAGAGCTCATCTGAAACGACAGCAGGCAGACCACATCTCTTTATCTTTCTTCTCCCCCCTGATATAGCAACATTTATACGACCTTTGGAAAATGGCGCCGACCTTCCATCCTCCGATGCCCCTGGATAGCACACTGGGGGCTGTCTTCATTGGCGGAATTGTCACTGGGATGTGCGTACTTTATTTCAACAAATTTCTGGAATCATCTTACCAATCAATCGTTCCCTCTCCCAGCTTTTACGGCATAACATGTGTCCAGTCTTACATCTACTTTATGAATTATCAAAAAGATCCAAGATGGTTGAAGATAGCAGTATGTCTCCCCTTGCGCCGCGTCGACTTCATCTCACAATCAAACTATACAGATACTTGTCCTTTGGTAAGAACTGACCGCCCGGAAAAGCCGTCAAGTACTCACGATGCATCAGGATCACAGACACGCTCCATCTAGCGCTCATTGTCCATGGTCTTTACTATTACACAATTTCAAACTTTGGGAACTATTTTTCACTTCAGTCGACGCCAGTTTGGTAAGTCGTAGGCTTATGTTCGTTCGTGCATTTAATTCTAAAAAAAATTATGAACGCCTACAGGAGCTTCATCGTGCAATTATGCATCTCGGTAAGCTTTCATGCCAGTGTCACTAGCACGCTGAAACTTTAATCGTCCTTGCCTTTAGAATGTCAGTGATATCATCGTCAGATGGTGCGCTCCTCGCCGACTTTGAAGTTGTGAAAATGAAACTGAACAGCGTTGATATTTAGGATTTTCGGGCGTCGTGTATGGCTTTGTATGTAAACGCACCTTCATCGTTAGGATTTCTCCGTGATCAAGCTGGGCTGCATAGTGTCCGGGAGAAATTATTTCCTTGTCGTCTGTATTGTAAGCACAAAAAAAAGATCTGCTCGCGAAAGTCCCAAGAATCTAATCACATAGGCTTTAATATCGCTTCTTGGCTTTGGTATGTTCTCTCAAGAACTCAAATGTGCAAAGTCAATAACCGTAACGTTTTCCAGCAACTGGGATTGGTGAGTTTGAGTTTGTTTTTCTTCTTTGTATCTGTCATGCACTGATCAAAATCATTATCACTATAAAGCATTCGCTGCATATACGTAGGTGCCCAACGTTTGTAGCATGTATGAAGCTCGGCTACTTTGCTTCTTTCCTAGGTTTATAGGGATAATCCCTAACTTCTCAACAATCTCAGTACGTCGAACGTACAAGCACTGGTAATCTCTGTTCAGATCATCTATCAGGCCATGCTCTACATAGGGCTTGCATGTGGCATCGCAGCTGACACCCTTATTGCAACTTTTCTCTGCATCAACCTATGGCGCCAGCGTACTGCATTCCAAAAGTAATATCATACATCAATAACTTACATTCTCTAATGGCACTCAAAGGAGCAGATCACTTGTCAAAACACTCATGATGTACACAATCAATACAGGTCTGTACTATGTCCTGCATGGCCTTGACCAAAGATTGACAACAATCACAATCAGCTCTCCTGACTACGTACATCACTACTCGAGACATGAATATTTGCTGATGCGGACTGTTTTATCAGTATCTGTTACACGGCGTGCCTCATAAGCTATGCCGTTGGGACCTGGCCCGATGACTTTGAATTCATGGCAATCTTCTTCCCGCTAAGTAGTTGTAAGTACAAGTCCTTGCCCGTCCCGTGGAAAATCACTCTTTTGATGTATATAGTGTTTGCCAATAGCCTCCTTGCATCGCTCAATAGCAGGGAAGCACTTTCTGAGAAAAATACTGGCTTCAAGCATCTTTCTATCCCGTCCAGTATTCTTAGTGTACACCCGCAGAGCACAGTATAGACAGAGTCATGGTGTGAGATTGCCCCAAGGATGTTGTATATTTAAGTGATGAAGTAACAAAAGACTTTTTCTTATTTACGTTCGTCAAAATACCTAAAGCTGATCATTTAGTCCGGTCACCTCCGTTCTGCACTTCCATGGAAGGTAACTACTAGATTTATAGTCTGTTGACACTTGATCTACCAACCCTTGTCTGGACAAAGATGCATAAGAAATCATGTCAACATCGTCATGTTAAAATATTGAGCACACCATCATGAGGGACAACAAATCTTTGTTTCATGTTTTAATCTTCGGATCTCATTTTGGACATTTGCCTAGCTGCTACCTTACTTTTCTTTACGTGTGTCACAAGGTAGAGCAACATTTTGTGTCTAAGTACTGTGTACATCAATGTAGACCTCGCGCGATTGCGAGGGTCCACTGCTATTCTGAGCGAGTGTTAAAAACACCCACTCCTTCTAACACGTCATCCATAGCCACTGGGATGGCGGATTTTAAGTAGATCTAGACATAGAACTGATCTTTGCTTTTCAAAATTGATCGGACTAGAACCAGCTTGTAAACATGAAAATGGTAAATTCTACCCTATGGAAGGTTGTGAGTACTTTGACTAGTTTGTGCATTCTATATATGCATTGACGGTGTAAAGCAATCTGCTGGCTCAAAAGAACTGATCCTCTTCAGCCACAATTGTGAATACAAATCAAGGGAGTCAAAGATGAAATATGACATATAGGGTCAATTTTTTGTGGCCTGTCACTGCTGGTGCTGGAAGATATTTCCATTGGAAAAAGTGTGACAGAAACCTGTTATACCATTTCCCATGTGCCAATTTCTAAAATAATTTTTTAAACAAAGCTAAGTGCCTTCTTCTGTCTGAAATTGGCGCTTTGGAAATGGTATAACAGGCTTCTTTTACACTTTTTCCAATGTGTTAGAAGATCAAACCTATATGACACAGATATAGTAAGTTCTCAGTCTCTGGACAATTGACTGTATTCAGTTCCTACCTATACAACACAGATATAGTAAGTCTAGATGTGTTGTAAGTATTGTTTCTGTTGTATAGTAAGTGTTTCTAACTCACCCTCAGTCCTTGGACAATTGACTGAGAGTTCCTGTATCATCTCATACTATGTAAATATATGTTTGTCCATTGTTTCAAAGACAAAGAGGCCAAGTCAAAGACGTTTAGCCTAAGAGTGGTCCTGAGTCCTTTGTATTCTGTTGATCTGTGCACTCCCATGAGTCATGCTCACAGTGTTGTCCCAGAGATCTCAACACAATGGAAACACCTTTGAGTGCTAGCAGTGTGTGCATACAACTGACTGACTGATGACTAATATATCCATATAAGGATATTGAATGATATGAAAGTATCATATCAGGACCTGGGCAAACCTCATTCTTGACATCTATCTGCCCACCACACCTGTTCACCTCACACACTTTATGAACCCATCTGTCAGGTTCTGCTGACCCAAGGGCTTTTTCCAAGAAGCAACACCCTTATAAGGTGAACTTGAGTGCTGAACTATGTATCTTGAGGTGTCAAGTGCTCCAAGATATTATCTGGGGCACAAGACAGTGAAACAAGCAAGTTCCAGAGTTGGCAACTTGCTCTGAGGCTGGTAGAAGTTGACTTAGAGTGGAGGTTGAGCCAAGAAAGGGATTTCTTAACAAGAGCAGAGTGAGTGTGGAGCATAAAGTGCATGCCAATTGATAGAGTGCATGTTGAATAAGGTTAGACTGAGGACAAGCATGAAAGAGATGAGAATAGCAAGCACAAAGGAAAAACACAATGAAATTTAATATGATATCAGGACTAAGGTACAGTAGAGCTACCTATAGTCTTTATATACTATAGGTCTGAGGTCTGACTGTCTAAGACAGTCCTGGGAACTCTATGTGTAGCAGCAAGGTGGAAAAGCAGCTGTATTTGAGGAGATTGCATAGGCAGCCTATGAGATCAATAGAGATCTTGTAAGGGCAACCTCCAGAAGTTGTAGCTAACCACACAACTGGCAGAGGGGAGTTCAGAGTATATTAGAAGGTAAATATAACAAGGATAGTAAGTAGTCAATCACCTGGTAAAGGGGAATCCAAAGAGAACAAGTCTAAGATTTCTCAGAGCCAAGGGTTCAAAAATAGTGTTAAAAGTCACATGGCCCAATCATATAAGAGGCTGCTGGGGCTTGTGCTTTGTCAGCAGCTGCTGGGATGAGTGCTTACAAAGCACACAGCCACCAGCCAACCCAGACTAAAGATAAGTAAATTAATAAAATAAATGTAAGTGTGAAGACACCAAAAAGAAGAGATGAGAAAAGAAAAAAGAAAGAGAGAAGAAGAGAAAAGAGAGTGTCCCCTGACAGATCTGAGTGCTTGGCATTGGGCATGATGCATAATAGCTGAGTGATGGTCAGGCACTATTTAGGTAGCAGTAGTCCAGAATGAGATAATTGATTGTTGGGCTTCTGCTAGGTAATGTAAGTGATGGCAGGCAGAATGCAATATGGCTGGCAGGGGAGGTGTGTGGGGTTCTAGGAGGTTCTGGAGGTGGATGGGAGTACAAGGGAAGTGTTCAGAGGAGGTTATGACACCATTTATTTACTCTTCACTTGAACTTCATGCAATGAAGATGATACTTGATGTGTCCTGAAAGTGAGTAAGTTACCTGGACATTATTGATAAATTCTTATTCATAAAGCCTCCTAATAAGAACAAGACCTGATGTAGTCTGATGATATGTAAGAGATTGTAATGAGATAAGATTTAGTGCTTGCAATGAGAAAGTTGGTGCCTATAGTAAGATGGAGATTTCAACACCTTCAAAAGAAAGGAGATTAGTGGCTGCAAATACTCCTGACTAGAAATTTGTGATGAGGTGAGCATTAGAGGTCAAGAAAAGTTGAAAAGGAAATGTCAGTCTGTGACAAGTTTGAAATTAGAGCCTATGATGAGATTAGAATCTGTGTTTGTGATAAGATTGTAATTGTGTCAAATATATGCAAAAATAAATCTATAATTGATTTGACCTCTGCAAAATAGAATTAAGCTAACAACGAATCAAAAAGCTAGAACTCTATCTCAGTTTTGCCATTATTATTGATTTTGATGACCAACACTCCATGAGGTAGCAGTTGAATATGCTTTTGCTTCTTTGTAGCACTACATTATCAAGAAAGTTGATGGCAAACACCTAGACCAACTATTAAGACATGCTCTAACTGATCTAAGTCTCTTTTACTAATAAAAGAGCATCCAAAATAGTAGCTTAGATCTGGTTTCTAGCCTCATGGCCTTATTTAGAGACTCCAGATTATGAGTGCTGTGAAACTCACCTTTGCATTTTTTATCCAGCTTAGCACTGCAACTTTAGTCAATTTTATAGACCACTTGACAAGGAAATTCAAGAGAGAGTGAATTAAGCAAGTCAAAGTTAGCAAAGAGGAGATGGTCAACAGGATATGCCTAGATAGTGGTGTGTTCTTGAACTTTGATATTTCATTTTTTCTTGACCTCTCTAATGCACTGGAGTATTTCCAAAGACATCTCCTTGAATATATTCAATTCTCTCTAAGCTTAGTCTACTTCCAAATTATGCTCTCAGAGCTACATGAAGTTCAAAATCATATCCTGCTTGCTTCAACTAGTAACCATAAAGACTGCCTATTTAGCACAAGTTAACTACAATGCTGATAGCACCAGTCTTATTAGATCTTTTGTTGATATTGAACACCTAGGCTTAGATAGTGGTTACATAGTCAGATCTTGCTGCTTCACAAACTCCATGTTCAGGATGAGGTTTGTTGCTTTATTATTTGAAGAGCCACTACATTGGGAGTCTCTTACATGTCAGTAGTCTTAACTTCATCATCCAAACATAGAAGGTTGGCAGATGCCACAGATGCCACAATGTACTAGCACAGCAATTATTGCTTCTAAGTAGAAGGCTGCACCAACAGAATACTAAAGTGAAAGATGAGCAAAAGGTCAGAGCTGGAAATGAATTATATGGCTAAAGGAGTGCTTATAGGTTTGATTACAAAATAATTCATGTTGAGGCATGTATTGACATTTTTTATAGACAAATGTCTGAACTGATTTATATCTGGTATAGAGAAATATTTATTATTTGGCCCTTGACTAAAAATCCTTTTCTGAGA
The DNA here is from genome assembly GCA_017657195.1 of Termitomyces sp. T70a. Taxonomy (NCBI): domain Eukaryota; kingdom Fungi; phylum Basidiomycota; class Agaricomycetes; order Agaricales; family Lyophyllaceae; genus Termitomyces; species Termitomyces sp. T70a. Next base: position 35,390 of record JAGGAT010000224.1, on the reverse strand, counting down.
CCAGCAGAGAAGCATATGCACTGCTTTCATTTGCTGAAAGAGGATGAAGTTGACACATCCACCAAGAGTCTCCATTGGCATTTTTGACAGCTAAATGCTGCAGGAAAAGCTCTTTCTACTCCACTACCAAAAAGTAGTACATCTTCATGTCCACTAGATAGTGTTAGGCAAAATGTTCTTGTTTCTATATTGCTAGCACAGCAAAAGCATTAGTTGGCACTGCTAAAATATATTAATGTTCATTAGATATCTAATAGCAGAAGATAGAGTATGGGGTGCATCAGAGAATTAGGAGCTAGTACTCGCACTGGCTGGTGTATCCAGCATAGCTTATGCTTGATCTCTATAAGCTGCCACTAGTTCTAAGCTATATTGTACTAGATGGCAATATATTTGTTATTTGAGTATTCCTCTTCAAGATTATTAGTGTATTCAATTAGAATAAAGTGAAAATCATCCTAGAAAGTGAGGCAGAGTTATACATAAACTGTTAGTTGGAATAGGCTGCCTGCCTGACCAGTACCTAGAAGGGGCTAATTTTGAGCATAATTAAAAAGCAACAGGCATTAGTAAACATTACTTTTTAAGTGGCCTTTTCTAGAACTTTCACTTTTTATTTGTAAGGGTGATATTTGAAGGTTGCAACTAATCACACAATTAGCAGAAGAAAATTCAAAGTATATTAGAAACTGTCTTAGACTTGTTCTCTTTAAATTTTCCTCTACCAGATAATTAGATATTTCTTATGTTATATTACTTTTTTAATATACTTTGAATTTTTCTCTGCCAATTGTGTAATTAGCTGCAACTTTCAGGGATCTTCTTTACAGTTGAGAATGTAGATGCATCTGCAGAATGTGAAGAGTCTGCCTTACAGGCCCTACTTATTAGTGCATATGGACTTTGCACTGAAGAGCCATTTAAAGTATAGAGCCAGCATGGCCTTTGCTACAAAGTCTTGCTCTGCATTGCTCTATTGCTAGAAAACATCTTTTTAGTGAGATCCAACAGCAGGTGCATGTAGTGAGACAAATCCTAGATAGACTACTAATAGAAATTGGTGAATCTCAAGAAGGCCTAAATCTCCTTATTCAGAGGCTCTAGCTACTAAATAATACCAACCACCTTTACCAAGTCCATTTCTGCCATCCTATGCAAGATGATCACTCCTAAGTACCTGATCTAGATCTGCTCAAACTTGCACTTCTCTAATTTTAGGTAGAGCTGGCTCTGCTAAAAAAATATTTTAGGACAACTCAAGTGATGTGGCAGTGTTCCTCTAACATCTTGGTATATATTAGGATGTTGTCAAAATATACACATCACATCATCTGCTATTAAATCTTGCAAAATGCCACTTATCATTATTTGGAAGGTGGCAAAGCTCTTGATGAGGCCTAAAAATATTACTAGTAATTCAAATAGCCTGTCAGGTTTTGCTAAGCTGGAGGCCTTTCTTAAAAAAGCAATGCCTTTATAAGGCTTGAATGCTAAACTACATGTATTTAGAGTATTAATGGCTCCAAGATATGAGTGTGGAAATGCCAAAATGAGCAAGTCCAGAGTTAAACAGCTTGCTTTAGAGTTCTAAAGTTTAAGAAATAGAGTTATGTAAAGGTCAAGTCAAGGAAGAAGTTCTTTAATGATATTAGAATTTTTATAAGTAGTGTAATGCATGCTAGTCAATGTAGTGTATGCTAAACAAGCATTTATATAAGCAAGCACAAAAAAAGACAGAAATAGCAAGCATGAAAGAAATAAAAGATCACAGCAACAGTTATCCAATGTTGAGATTAAAGTACATCTGAGCTACCTTAGGTCTTATATATTCTTAGCACTAGTTCCAAGTATTTACAATGAAGTTTGGGACTTTATAAAGAGTAGCAAAGTAAATAAACAATTGTATACCTAGTAAATTATACAGATAGCATGATGCATCTTAGCTCTAATACCTAATAAATAATGAGAATAGGGCTAGATTCACTGATAGATGCAACAATAGTCTATAAAAGTGGCAGAGGGTTTTTGGAGGAGGTTCAGAGAATTCAAAACATGTCAGGAGGTCCAGAGTAGGCAGGAAATGACATTGAGAGGTCTAAACTTGGCAGAAAATGATATCAAGGTTCAAAGTCAGTAGAATGTAACAGTTGTGATGGTTGTGACATCAGGAGGTCATGAGTAAGCAGATTATGACACAGCTCATAATTGGTCTAGAATAGTGCCTTCTACTCATCACCCTCCTAGATGTGCATGTTGTTGTAGCTCAGTACTAAAATATAGAGTTGGTAGTAATGTGGACAAAAAACATTGCTGCTAATGCAGCAGGTTCTAAGAAGTTAAGGAAAAACAATGAAGAAAAGCAGTAAGCTTATGAAGCTAAAACTTAGCTATAGCCACTAAATGCACAAGTCAAGAACATAAGGCAGCAAACATTGGTGCTAGTTACAAGAATGTATCCATATAATATTGTTAATGTTATGGGACTACTATTTCACCGCTACTTTTTCACTTCTCAGCCGCTACTTTCTCACTCCTCAGCCCTGCTCTCTACTCTCTGGACACTTTTAAACCTTGCTCTCAATCCGTCAGACCCTGCCTACTTGGTTTGAGGGATAGCACATGCCACACTTCTGGAATTTACTTGGTCTGAGGCCAAATTCTTTCAAGCATCAACTTGAGCTGAGTTTTAAAAGAGGGAGTATTTCTAACCAACTTGCCATCATTTACTCCCTCTTTTCAAACTTAGCTGCACATGTGACCTCAGCATGTGATTTAGACCTAGAACCCAGACATGTGACCTTAAGCAGGTGATTTGGACATGTGATTCTTACATGTGACTTATAAACCATGTGATTTACTTTTAATTTTTGAGCACCTGGCAAGGTAAATTCTTAGACTTGTTTTCTTTGGATTTCTCTTTGCCAGGTATGTAGTTGTTATTGCTTACTTTTATTACTTATACATATATTAATAGACTTTGGATCTCCCTTTGCCAGCTGTATGACTGAGTCATAGCTTTAAAAGGTCACCTTTACAGTTAAAATGAAGATATTAGCAAGAGCTCTAAGAGATTAATGCCAGAAGAGAAATGAAGATGCTAATTGCTTAGTGCTTTTGATAAGCTTTAAAAAATCTCAATTATAGAGCTAAAGAAGGCTTAATTCAATTTAATAATTTTCTACTAATAAAAATAAAGTATTTATAGTAAAAAAAGATAGCAACTTAGTGAACAGTTTGCAATAACTCTAATAGTTGCCACTAATAAAAAATATAAGTAAGAGTCTATTAATCATACAATAAGCAAGGTAAATGCTACTTATAAGTGATTATGTAATGGCTAGCTAAGGCATGCTACTAGGTAATATATAAGATGTCAGTTTCATGACAGGATCATGACAAAAGTAGGCATTAAATTGTGATATAGCATGTGAGAAGCAGTGACAGAAATTGCTAGCCATTAGTCATTAAGAACAGAACAGGCAGGAATTATTATTGAAATAGAAAGTAAAAGTATTGCCAGCAGCAATCTGCTGATAGTAGTGACATGTATTGGTGGAGCATAGAATTAGGATGCAGAAATAATTGCATGATAGCTAGCAGAAGTGACTGGTGTGTATTGGATTTTGGGGCAAAGTAAGAGCACACATTGTGGAAGAATAGCTAGCAAGCCAAAGATATCCATGACTTACTATGGAGCAGGTAGCAAGGCTAGCTGGCATGTATAGATCATCACATGACTTTAAACTGTTACGCTAAATGGTATTATAAGGATGAAAGTGCATAGAAGACTGTTAGTCAAATAAATGCTGAAGTTTTGCCAGCATTGTCAGGTGCTAAATAGTGTGTAAATGTAGTAAGCCAAACTAGGAGCTCATTAGTGTGCACCTCAGAAATTGTTGATGAGTATAAAGTTAAGAGGAAATAGTAATTCTTGATGTTCATCACATTGAGGCTGTAAGGGCAACCTCTGGGAGTTGTGGCTAATCACACAACTAGCAGAGGAAAATTTGAAGTATATTAGGACTTATTACAAGATAATAAAATGTAGTTAATCACTTGGCAGAGGAAAATCTAAAGAGAGCAAGTCTAAGGATTCCCTAAGCCAGTAGCCTAAAAATAATAGTGCAGCCAGTCACTTGACCATGATGAGTGTGGCTGTGCTAGAGTCAAAAATGATAAATGCTGATATAAGTGGCTATTGGAACCAAGGCTAATATGAGTAAATACTGGAACCAAGGCTGACATAATTGGCTGTTGTTAGGCTGGTGTCATGAAGTAAGTAAATAAAGGTTAGTGACTGAACTTGAAAAAAAAATGGAGAAGGGACTTTCTTGACAGAGCACACAATAGTCCTGAATTAACTAAAGAGAGCCACCCTTTTTTTTGAATGAAAAACATGGGCAAGACTATCAAAAACTCCAAGAAGTGGATATATCTGGACTCAAGATTCTCTCAAAGGAATGTGTCTAGCTTGTTTCATTCTTTGAGTTCAAGCAAGTAAACCTTGCAGTTATCAGGAGCCACATTGTGCAAGAACTTGATTACATGGTTCTACTGTTTGCATTCTAGAAGAAGGTCAAAGAAGGCTTTGGAGAAAATATCTTTAAAGGTATATAAGTGGTCAAAAACTGCATTCCAGAAGGCTTGAGGCAGGGTGCTTATAGCAAAGGCTGGGCCAGTCATTATAAAGTAGTCCAACTGGCCCAGATTTCTTTTGCAGCTGGCAAGCCTCACAAGGCAGTAGCATAGATGTGGTCTTCTACCTCAATGGCTTTGTTCAGTTCCTCAGAACTGTTACAACTCCCCTTTAAAAGCCTTTTCTGAGATCTCCAACCACCTTTAAGGACCTTTTGTAGACCTCTACACAGCTCTCTTGCTAGTCACAATGTATATCAACCTCTTTGCCACTCAGATTATGCCTACTATCACATGCATCACCTGGTCAAAGTCCAGTAATTAAGCATCATGCCTCTTGCCACAATTATCTAAGTAGTGCTCAGCTATTACTCAGCTATTATGCATTATGCCAAAGACTGAATATTCAGATCTCTGTCAAACCTGTAAGGCTTTGACCAGCAATTTGCAATGTGGTGCGTCTGTAACACTAAAAATGAAATGTATTTCAATAAATAAGTAATAAATAACAATTTAGCATACCTAAGAACAAAATGGACAAAGATAAAGACTGTAAGTACTGACTACGAGCTGTTGTAGGGCTTGGTCACGTGTATATCATGACACAACCTATGAGCTGCTTATGCAATCTCCTTAAATACAGCTGCCCTTCTGCTCTGCCACTACCCATAGAGTTTCTGAGACTACTTTAGACACCCAGACCATATTCATAGTATATAATAACTATAGGTAGCTCAAATCTACCTTAGTTTCAATATTATAAATAACTTCTTGTGTTCTCTTTTGATGCTCATTTCTCTCATCTTTTTCATGCTTGCCTTAGTCTAAACTTGTTTAGCATGCACTACATCAGTTAGCACATACTCAACCAAGTTCTAATCTTATCAAAGAACTCCATCCTTGATTTGGTCTTTACTTAACTCAGTTTCCTGAACCCCAAAGCAAACCTTTTAACTCTGAAACTTGCCTGTTTTAATATCTTGTGTTTCAAACAACATCCCAAAGCACTCAACTTCTCATGTACATATAGTTTGGCACTTAAGTCCACCTTGTAAGGGTGTAGCTTCATTGAAAAAGGCTCCTGGGTTAGTGGAACCTGATAAGAACTCTCTCTCACATCCTTCTTTCTATTTAGGCTTCCCTCTACTATGCCTACCATCCTTGTAAAGGGCTTTTCTATGTGGAAATGCTAGAGGTGGGGAGTTTAGCAAGTAAAAGTCTGCAAAAGAAAGATGTTCTACCTGTCATGCCTAGAGAGCTGCATGTTTTTAAACAGTGAAGCACCTTATAAGGTGGACTTGGGTGCCAAACTATGTGTACTTAAGACATTGAGTGCTTCAGGGTGTTGTCAAGGGCATAAAATAGTAAAAGAAGCAAGATCTGAAGTTAATGACTTGCTTTGGGGCTGATGAAGTTGGTTTAGACTAAAGGTTGAATTAAAGACAGGGTTCCTTGGTGAAACCAGAGTAAATGTGTAGTGTGCACCAGCCAATAGAGTGTATGCTGAATGAGTTTAGACTGAAGGCAAGTATAAGAGAGGTGAAAGATGGCAAGTACAAAGAAAAAACACAATCAAGTTTTAATGCAATGTTGAGACTAAGGTACAAATGAGCTACCTATAATCTTTATATACTATGAGTATGATATTTGGCTGTCTAAGATAGTTCCAGGGACTCTATGTGTGGTGATGGAGTGACGGAGCAATTGTATTCAGGAAGATTGTGTAGACAGCCCACAGAATCAATAGAGATCTAAATATCTGGCATTGGGCATGATATGTGATAGCTGAGTAATGGCCAAGTGCTACTTGAGTGGCAGCAGCCTAAGATGTAATGCTTGATTGCTGAGCTTCTGCTATATGATACATATGATAGTGGGTATGATCTGGGCATTAGAAGTAGTGGCATGCATTGTGGTTGGCAGGAAGGCTATGAGGAGGTTCTAAGGAAGTCCTAGAAGAAGGTTTTCAGAAGAGGATCATGACAACCTCTTTCTTGGTACAATCAATCTCTGAGTTATGCTTTTAGAGCCAGGTGAAGCCAAAGATTATGTGTTACTTTCCTAGGCTAGTAACTACAAAAGTGGCCCACTCTGCATAAAATTTGTAGCAGAGGACTAAGTTGAATACTATCAATGTTGCACACTAGAATAGTGGAGAAGAAAAATTAGATAGTGAGCTAGTGATGCTCCATAGTCAGCATTTATAAAAAGCCAGTCACTCCAGAGTCTAAAAAGACAACAATACTCTGGACTTGTTGCATGTCAGTTGTTTTGACTTTTATATTTAGTCAGAGCAAGTTGGACAATAGGGTAGATGCTATTATATAGCAGTGTAAAAGGCAGTGCTTTTGAGCAGAGATGCAAAATCACTTCAAGAGATAGGTAAAGGGCATATGAAAAGACACAGGAGTATAATCTTTGAGCAAATAGCTTTACATATTTCTTTAGTCTTTAGGCTGGTAGTGTCTTATTATCTGCATAAGTGTTTAAACATATAAATGTAAATATGCATGTGTTGTTTTTTGTATAACTTGCAGGTATATATTTTTTCAGCATAAATTTTGGTTGCACTTTGAATGTTAACAATACTCTATCCTGCTCCTCATTGTCTGATAATAACTCTTTGATAAATGCCTAATGGCCTAAATCTTTACCCTTGTCCACAGCAAAAAGTCTAGGTAGCCCCACATTCTCATTATTAGATTTGAGCTTTATAGTAATGTATACTTTCTGATGCAGCAATAATCCAGCTTACTGGCAAGGCATGCTGTAGCATGCATCAAACCTTGTGTGAGATGATATTTTACTGCTTCATCCTGCTAGCTAATTCAGATTTATAGCTATTGAAAAGTGGCAAACACTACATAACAATGTTTTGTTGGACTAGTTAATTGCATTGGTAATTGCTTACCAGATGTGACTGCCTAGTATATTGGAGGATGTGCTTATAGTTGCTAGTGTAGAGTTATTAGCAATAACTGTATTGAATTTGCATTGGGCAATAGGAGCTCGCTTTTTTGCAAGGTTGTTGAGGCACTCTATAAAGACTGAGTGTAGCCTCTCTTAGAATGTGAAGCAAAGTTGAAGACCATTGTGGTAGGCAACCTGTGTTATAAGGGCTCAAAATGCATTAATATACTTATTTAATGAGCATTTTTTCTATCTGTACTGGTTCTTGTCTCAGAGAATCAGTGCAGCTATCTTGGCTGAGTTCCAAGAAAAAAACTCATTCTGGAATTCCTGCTCAACCTTAGGCCAATTTGCAAAGCCATTGATGCCACTGGGGCATCAAAAAATCCTCATTGCATAAGTAGCCACTCATTTAGCCTTCATATAAGACAAGGCTTATATGATCTTCAACTTGTTAAAAGCAAAGTTGTCTCCACAAAGCTGGAAGATGTCAGAGGACTACTATTTTACTACTATTTTACCACTACTTCTTAACTCCTCAGCCCTGCTCTCTACTCTCTGTTAGAATCCAAGTATACAACTGAGAGTGACCTATTAGATCAATGTAAGTTTGATACCTCAGTCTAGTGGAAATGACTATATTAGACTGTACCTATTAGATCAATGTAAGTTTGATACTATGGTACAGTCAGTAATTCTGTGGGTATGGTAAATGTAAGCTACTCACCCTCAGTCTAGTGGAAATGACTGAGGGTGCTATCTAGGAAAGTCCAAATATATATACACCCAGTAGACATTGGTGCTTTGTCCTCAATATAATAATAATAGTGCCTGGGCCTGACATGTTGTGAAGAGCGTGCCTGGCCCGACACAGTGGGTGTGTGCATGTGTCCACCGTTTACTATCCAACACTCCTCCTCACCGCAACAACCACAACTCAATCATAGATGCTTCTCTTTGTGTGTGGAATCATTATTGCAGGCCAAAGCAGGGTTGTAGGTGTAGGAATGTGGGGCCAGAGAGTGCCTTTGTAAATATATCAGCAGTGTTTTCTTTTGACAGGATTCAGTGTAAAATCAATTCATTAGTTTGGATGTGTTTATGAAGGAAGTAATACTTGATATTCACATGTTTGACTCGTGCATGGAGAAGGGGGTCTTCAAATAGTGCTATGGCTGAATTGTTATTGCAGTGCATTTAGGTAGGTTGGTTTGTAAAGTCATGTTCAATATTTTTCAGCAGTGCCCAGAGCCAAATGCATTCCTGGGTGCACTTAAAGGCTGCCATGTACTCCGCTTCACATGATAATGCCACAACCGTTCTCTATTTCCATACTGCCCATGAGATTGCTCCTGTACCTAGACTCCATACATATCTCCCTACACTTTGTCTGGTATTGAGGCAGCTGGCCCAGTCTGAGTCAGTGAACCCAGTGAGGTTGACATTGATATCCTTGCCCCCAAGGTGAAGCTGTAAGTTGCACATACCCTTTAAGTATTGTACTAAAAGTATTGCAGCATTCCAATGGAATGTGGCATAGGAGTCCAGGTACTGGGTGAGCTGTTGAACTCTGAAGGCAATATCTGGGTGCATCAAGATTGCAAGATACAGTAAGCAACCAACCAGTTGTTGGTAAGGAGTGCGGTTGAGAGCATGTTGCTCTTCCTGGGATAAGGTTTTCCTGTTGACTCTGCGGAGCCTCAAGTTGGGATCCATTGGCAGGGAAATTGGTGTGGCATCTGTTTGACCAAACTGTCATATGATTTTGTTGATGAGTGCTGTTTGAGATAGCTTGACAACGCCACTGGCATGATCCTACTCAACAGCAATTCCAACAACAAAACAAGGTAAGCCCAGATCAGAGATCGTCCAAACCTTGCATCTGATCTTTGAAGTGTTTGTTCTTGTCTCTGCTACTTGCAAGAGAGAGGAAGTCATTGACATAAAGTGCCGCTGATGCACCCAAAATTTAGCTAGATGCTGTCTTAGTAAGCTGCACTTAGCCTTGTTTTGCATTGGGCTCACGAAGCGTAGAGGGAGTCCTGGGCAAGTCTCAGTTACTTGATCCTAGAGTGTGATGTAAGGCGGCAAGAATGTTGCCATCAGCAGATGGCAGGCGGTAAGAGTTCAAGAAGTATGGGAGATGATACATAATAAGCTTATGAAGCTTCGAATCTTTACTGTCGGTGCTAAGAGGCGACAAGCGTTGGCGCCAACGATGGAGGTGTACTCGTATAGTACCGTTCAAGACGTGGAACAAAGGCCACACGGAGAACCTGTGAAGGTGCTGGGTGCAATTCAATGATTCTCTACTGACAAATGGTAAGGTATTTATAGTAAGCGACGGCGGCAACTTGGTGAAGGGTTGGCAGCAACTCTAATAGTCGCCGCTAATGAAATGTAAGTAAAAGGTCCGCTAATAAGACTATAAAGAAGGTAAATGATACTCAGGGAGCATCATGCAGGTGGTTAGCTTGGGCGTGCTGCCACATAACGTGCAGGGCATCAATCAAAGTCTTGACAAGGGTGGGTGCTAAATTGTAATGTGGCATGTGGCGGCAGTGACTGAAAGTGCCAGCTGTTGATTATCTGTCATCATTGAGTCAAATATGGACATATTCTGACTCGAAGAGGAAGGCCGAGCCGGCGGTGATCCGCCAATGCTGGCAGGGAGTGCTGGTGGAGTGTGGAGCCTGTATGCAGGGGTGATGGCATGGTTTTCATTAATCATCCCAGTGGGGGCGGCACGTGCAGGTAGGGGTTGTGATGCGTCACGTGACCAGGATGCATCGAGTTTGGAGGTAGTGGGGTGCTCCTCGTGGAGAGGAGAGCCTGCAAGCTGGTGATGTCCACGACTTCCCGTGGAGCAGGCGGCAAGGCTGACTGTCATGTGTGTAGTTTTACCATTGCCTGTAGATGTTGTAGTTGGCTGCGAGGATGCGTTGGTGCTGTGTGGGGGACTTGCTCGTAGGGGGCTGCTGGGGTCTTGCTGCCTTGGGTCAGTACTAGTGCGTTAAAGGCTTAAAAATGCGCTGGGCCAAACCAGGGGCTCATCACCACTATGACTGTGCCCTGGTCAGTAGATCTATGGTAAATGCAAGATTTGCATGCCAAACGCATGAATCCCCATGACTCCATGTACTCATTCACTGTCTTGTTCCAGATCTGCCCTGCCTGCTTCATTCCATACAATACCTTCATTATCATCCAAACCCAGTCTTCTTTTCCTTTCTTTTTAAAACCTTCCAGCTGCTTCATGTATTGGATTTTGTCTTCTGGAAGTACACTGTATAGGAATGCTGTCTTGATATTGATCTGGGTTGCATCCCAGCCCTTCACAGCCATGAGGTGAAGCAGGATTTGCCACAATTTCATATGTGCTATAGGTGAGGTTGTTTTGTGATAGTTGTGTCCATGAACCTGCTTGTATCCTCTAAAGACAAGTCTAACCTTGAACTGAGTTGCATTTCCATGTTCATTGCATTTGATCTTAAATACAGGATGGCCTGTTCTGACTTTTTGCCTAGCTGGAACTGCAGATTAAGGAACAAGTTTATAAACTCCCATCTTGTGGAGTGAGTTGAATTTGTTGCAGTATGTAGTCTCCCATTTCCTTGCATTCCCTGATTGTTTTGCCTCAGCCCATGTTCTGGGCTCGTTGTCCAAGTCTGGTGCAATGGGGTTGTTTCTAAGCCCTTCTGTGGCAGTTAGGAGGTATTCAATGTCTTCTATCAATGCAATGTTGGCAAGGTCTGGTAGGTTTGGCACATTATGGTCATTTACTTCTGGTTCCTGGTAGCCCACAGCTCCCAGTTCCTGGTGATCAGCTGTCCCTGATTCCTAATCTCTGTCCTTGAGTATTGTATTCAAGGCTTCTCAACACTGTGCACATATACACTTGCCTGCCTCAATTGATTCCTGCATGGCTCTTTGCACCTGTGATTGAAGTGCATTGTCAGGATCTGCTCTAGCAGTTAGCACTGACACACAACTGGATTTGTGAAGTGGAGGGATTGGAGGCATTTCAGCTTGTGGCTGTTCAGGGGTATGGCATGACACTTCTCCTGTGGTTACAAGGTTGTTGTCATTGATAGGAATCAATTTGACTTCTGTGAGCTCAGGATCAATGTGCTTTTTGGTGGCAGCATGATGGGAGACAGGTGTTGGAGGGTGAGGATGGCCTTTGTGGCTTTTGCAAAATTTGACGTGGTATGTCTTGTAAATTTTTCCAGTTTTCCACTCATAGCATTAGTAGGCTTTGGAATTTTGCACATAACCCACAAGAACACATTCAATTGATCAGGCATAGATTTTTGGATTGTGCTCTGCTAAGATTAGAACAAAAGCCTTACAGCCAATCTTGCACATGTAAGAGTAGTCTGGGCAATGTCCAGTCTTTGTCAAGGATTTAATGAGTGTCCGCTTATATAGATGTGATGCAGTCAGATAAAACTTGTTCCACATATTTGGTGGACATCCTGCAGTGATTTGCATTGCTTGTGCCTTTCCCATAAGAGTGCAATGCATGCGCTCAACTCACCCAATATGCGCTGAAGTGTATGCTGCCCCAAATTGTTGTTCTGAACCTTGTGATAGGAGCCAAGCCTCCATGTTGTGACTCTCAAGTTCTCCATTGTGCTCCATGAAATACATGCCTAATTTTCCTTGGACTTCGTTCTCCTGTGCAATCTGCCAGGCCTTGAGGTATGTAAAAGCATCCCCCTTTTGCTGCAGAAGAATTGACCAGTTCTCACTCATGTAGTCATTTACAAAGTTCATTATATATCTATAACCATTTCAAGATATGACAGCCTATGGTCCCACCAGATCCACTCACACGATTTCCAATTTCCACATTGCCCTCCACCCTTCTTCCCACACTTTAGGGACTGCATTCCGGGTCTGTTTCCCAAGAATGCATGAGTCACACTTGCAAGATTTCAAGGAGAAGGTGGACGGCATACCTGGAATCATGCTGGATTTAGCCATATTCATGACTGTCTGGTAGTTGGCATGTCCTAGGCGACAGTGCCAAGTCTCTAGACTAGTGGTGTGGTGTGTGGCAAAAGCACAATGTTCAGTGAGCACAGATTTGAGGTTTAACAAGTAAAGGCATTGGTCAGGTATGAGGAGGACTTATACAGCGATGGCTTGAGTAGATCTGTTGATGATTCTTATGGATGGGTTATCAAAGAGTGAGTCAAGACCTGAGTGGGTAGCAAGGAAGCTAACTGACACAAGGCGGATGATAGCATTTGAGATGTACAGTGCATCTTCTAGGACAATGTTTGCACCCTTTGCAACATGTAAATGGATGTTGCCTATGCCGATTGCAGCAACCAATGATCCTCCAAGTCCTTTGATGTTTTTTCGTGAAATTGAACATAGGGTAAAGAAATTATCACGGCATGGGGATATGTGTATTGTGGCCCCAGAATCAATGAGAAAGGGGGTGAAATCTATGGAAATAAGAGGTCCTCGCTTCATTTGATGTGCTGGAGAGACATCTGCTGCAAGGATACATTCTGTGATTGGTCGGGTATACTCATTCCAATTCACAGTTGTTTGTAGTTCATCAAGCACTATGAAGCCAGCATGTTCCCAGTACTCAGTGGAGTGGTTAGGTACTGGGGTAAACTCCTGACTTGTGGCCATGCTTGCAAGTGCCATGGTCTTGGGTGGTACAGGGAGCTGTCCAAGATTGGAGGGATCAACATATCAGAGCTTTCCATCAAGTTCAGTAACGGCAACAAAAGACTTTGCCTGAGTAGAGTTGTTAGTTGAGGGGGTGTCTGGTTTCCTTTTTGAAGCTCTTTGCGCCACTTGTGCATTGGCCACTGACTTCCCAGCCATACCTCCACCTTTTTGCATGCAGAACAGTTTTGTGTGACCTCGACACAGTCTTCCACATGAATTGCAGTTTTTGCAGCACACTGAACCTGGGCCATGGTTGTGGCCAGGTAAGTCAGTGTCGCAAAACTTGTTCTCCCCTTTTGCAGTAAGTGCCGATGCATGGGCAGCATTAGCTGCTTTGGAGTTGATGATGTTTTGGGTGTTCTCTATCAGTAACCAGATATCTGTGGGCATGCATGGTGAAGCTTTGGTGCTCTTGCTAAGGAGGGTGGAGACCGAGTTCTGAAGTGCCTCAAATGACAGATTGTTGAGACTGTTAAGAAGTGCAATGCAGATGAAGAGATCTGCATTGATCTTGCCAATGTCAAAGGCCCATCTAACAATGTCTGTGATCTGGCTTGCCATGACTGGTAAGGACTCAGGTGGGAACAGTAGGTGGACAAGGCTTCCTGCAGGAGGGCAATCTGCTTGATGGGTCCCTCCCGCTGTGTATGGGTCTTCAGGTCCTTGAAGCAGTGGCAGGCACCTTTGTCTGTGACCAGGTCACAATGCTCAACTTTGTCCAGAGCTGACCTTATGAAAGTAATTGCGAGACAATTGTTCTGAACCCAATTGGAGTGGGCACAAGGCTCCATGTCTTAGTCAGGGCATTGGAAGGTGGGGTCAAAGATGTATGCAGCCATTCAGGATTGCAGCATCCTTGAGTTTCTCGGTCCACTGCATGAAGTTACTGTTAGCTTGGCTATACTTATCTCCATCCCATTTGTGGCAAATGATGCATTCTGGGATTGACAGATTAGAGGAATTGCTGGGCAGAACAGGGAGGGGAGACTTGGGAGGCATGGTCTGTTGTTGAGAGGCTTTTGGGGGCTAGGGGGAATGAGTAGTTGCTGAGGGACAAAGAGGTCAAGGTACGCAATACAGCACATGTAGACAAAAGAGGTTAAGGTATGCAATGCAACATGTGCAGACAATAGATCAAAGAGGTTTATCTGAATCCTGGATTCAAATGTTCAACACTTCAGAAAGTCATTGAGCAGCAATCATCCATAACCTGTTAGAATCCAGGTGTACAACTGAGAGTGACCTATTAGATCAATGTAAGTTTGATACCTCAGTCTAGTGAAAACAACTATATTAGACTGTACCTATTAGGGAATGTAAGTTTGATACTATAGTACAGTCAGTAATTCTGTGGGTATGGTAAGTGTAAGCTACTCAGCCTTAGTCTAGTGGAAACGACTGAGAGTGCTATCTAAGAGAGTCCCAATATACATATGCCTAGTAGACATTGGTGCTTTGTCCTCAATATAATGATAACGGTGCCTAGGCCTGACATATTGTGTAGAGCATGCCTGGCCTGACACAGTGGGTGTGTGCATGTGTCTGCCGTTCACCGTCCAATACTTTCTGGACCTCTGCCTATTTGATTTGAGAGACAGCACATGCCACACTTCTGGAATTTACTCAGTTTGGAGCCAAACTTTCTCAAGCATCAACCTGAGCTGAGTTATAAAAGAGGGAGTATTTCTAACCAACTTGCTATTATTTACTCTCTCTTTTCAAACTCAGCTGCACATGTGACCTCAGCATGTGATTTAGACCTGGAATCCAGATATGTGATCTCAAGCAGGTGATCTGGACATATAATCTTTATATATGACTTGTATATCATGTGATTTACTTTTATTTTCTGAGTGCCTGGAAAGGTGAATTCTTAAATTTGTTCTTTTTGGATCTTTGTTTGCCAGGTGTGTAGTTGTTATTGCTTACTTTTATTACTTATACATACACTAATACACTTTGGATCTCCTTTTGCCAGCTGTGTGACTGAGCTATAACTTCCAAAGATTGCCCTTATAGGAGGAAATGCTCTTCAAATGCATAGTCACTACTACATGCATCCAAGGGCACTAGACAGGAAATATTGGCATGTCTCTGCATTGAAGCGCTGAGTTGTGCAGCAGAAAACTCAAGTGCTAGTGATAGAGAGGATGGAGGTGCAGCAGATGCCACAGAAAGGCATTTAAAAAGCATCTGAAAAGAATTGAAAATGGTTCTAGTAGTTTGGCAGAGAGTAGAAAGTTCAGTAATGTGGTTAATAAAGGAGATTTGAATAAGTTGCACCTGCACTTTCAGTTGAAGCAAGCAAGAATCTGAAGTGGCAAGCTAAGACATAGAGAATGCTAATGCTTAAGTCTAATAGAGAGGTGACAAATAGGAGCCAGAAAACATTCTGGCAAGCTGTCATAGGCTTCCAAACTAGAGTTTGAGAGTTGTTCTGCTGGAAAACAACCTCTGTAGTTTGCAGCTAAATACACAACTAACAGAAGGAAATATAAAGTTTATTAGAAATTATATGTACAACAGAAAATATAACTAGTCACCTTGTAGAGGAAAATCTAAAGAGATCAAGTCTAAAGAATCTTTCTACCACAGCACAGCTTATTAGTATGGGGGTGGAAGCATGAAAACCACTGTACAGTATAAAGAAATATTTCAGAAATCTTCAGAGTAGTCTGAAAAAGTTCAGATATTTAAAAATAGAAGTTTTTTCATAGTAGTGGTGCTACCACTTCATTTTAGATCTGGAAGTATAGAATCTGAGAGTGTAAAATCTGAGAGTATAAGATTTAGAGATATAGGATTTGAGGATAACAATAAATCTAAAAATATAAAATCTGGGGATATAAGACTTGAGAGTATAAATTCTGAAAATAATATTACATTGTTTTTAGCTCTTCAAGGAGACCTATTAGATGGGCTCCTGCTGTTGATGACTTATTGATGAATATCCTACCTGAAGCTGTTTTGCCTGAAGGATAAAATGACTTTTTACAAAATCCAGTTCCTAGAATAGTACCACTTTTACCTTTTTCTATACATAAAAGAGCTAATAGGCTAAGACTAGTTAATTAGCCTACTATTACTCAACTTATAGTGGTTATTTCTTAGACTGTTTTGCTTGAAGGATGAGATGCTCCTCTATAGCATTTTATACCTAGAATAGTGCCTCCTTTGTCTTTTCTTGCATATAAAGGAGTCAAAAATGCTCCTGCTATATCTGTATTACTGCAGCATGTACCTGCTTCTACATTTAGAAATAATAAAAAGGAAAACTATCAAATTAAACAAAAGAAAATGTTAACAAACTATCAGATCAAGTAGGAGCAAGCATTAACAAATTTGCAAGAGAAAAAAAGTTAGGACAAGCAGAAGCAGCATTGAAAGAGCAATAAAGGCTCAGAAATATTGATATAGAACAAGCATTAGCTGCTTTGCATTATAAAAGACAAGAGAGAAAGGAAGAGCAGAAATTGAAATCAGAGGTCAGATAAAGACAACTTTCAGAGGCTGCTTTAACTAACAAAGTTTGACCCCCCTCCAAAAGTGTCTCCCAGGATCTCCAAACATCTCTGAAACCCACTCTAGAACCCCAACACAACTTCTCCACCAGTCCTGATGCATACTAATCTTATTACTTAGCCATCACCTGGCCATTACACATCACACTACAAGCTGAATGCCCAAATCTCCATCAATTCTGTGGGCTGCCTGCATTATCTTGTCAAATACAGTTGTTCATCTGCCTCGCTGCTACTTATAGAGTTCGTGGAATTACCTTAGACATCCAGAACTTGTATTTATAGTATATCATGACTATATGTAGCTCAGATGTACCTTAGTCTCAATATTGCAATTAACTTGTTGTGTTTCTCCTTTTATGCTCTTGTCTCTTTCATGCTTGCCTTAGTCTAAACTTATTTGGCATGCACTACATCAGCTGGCACACACTACATGACTTCAACAGATCCTGGTCTCATCAAGAAACTCTGTCCTCAACTCAACTTTTGCATAACTCAGTCTCCTGAATTCTGGAGCAAACTGTTTAACTCCAGAACTTTGTTTCAATGTCTCATGCCCCAGACAACATCCCAGAGCACTCAACACCCTGAGTTCATGTAGTTTGTCACTTGAGTCCACCTCACAAGGGCATAGCTTTATTGTAAAGGCCCCCAGATCAGTGGAACCTAACAACATGTAGTGGTATGTCCTGACACTTAGCCTGTACCTTTTTCAGTGAATTGCTTTCACATAGCCTGATTATATAGCAGTATACAAAGACCCCTTTATTTGTATTAGAATTTGGACAATTTAGTAGACCAATGTAATCACTAGTCTATGAATTCAGCCCAAGGTTCATATAGCTGGAGATCCAGACTTGACAAAACAGTTAAAAAGTCCTGCACTTGAAATTACTAATGCTTACTCAGAGAATCCTGACTCGGGTTGGGAGATCCAAAAATCACACTTGTGGGCAGTGTAAATGAGCAAGAACTCAGCATTGTAATTGAAAGTTCAAGAGAGAGAAATCTTGGTGCTTTTGTTATGTAACATGAGCGCAAAAAAATTGACAACCTGAGATCCTTGAGATACTATCAGATTCTGATAATAAATTTGAAGATCTGAAGAAAGCAGCCTTCAGTGCACTTGATGCTTGTCCAGTCAATGTCATTTGACAGTTTGTTAGCCGTTTTTGGCGATTTGAGTCCGAATCTGAAGTCAGATTGTCAAAATTTTGGCTCTATGAGGTGCTACAAAAAGCTTTGTCTTTGGTTGTCTGTGACTGTAGCTTGGAAAGCTCAACCTTGTGACATTACCGTGCCCATCACGCAAATGTCACAAATGCATAACACAAACAGGCACCCTCTGGCTGCAGAGCCTGCTACATTGGTATTGTAGGAAGTTGTCCATTGTAACAATTTGCAAATATATATATATATATAAACATATCATTCCAATTGAATATGTTAGACACCAGGAGGTGACCACCGTAAGTGCTGAACACAGCAGAGAAAGGGTCAATATATTACTTCATTAATCACAGCCCAACCCTTAACGGACTATACAAAACATATATATATCTCCGCATATGATATGCACACCCTCAGTCAAGTATATGAAAACTGAGGGTGAGCCATACATTACTTATGTTGAACACTATACTTATACCTACCTTACCAGTACACATAACTTACTCATGTGTGTTTAGGTAGGCTGAATCTCAGTCAAGTATATGAAGACTGAGGTACACGTAACTTACTCGTGTGTGTTTAGGTTCAGGTTGTAACAGAATACCCTGTCTAATGCTTGTAGCGAGTCCCAATCTGACAGTCCAAACAGATTGGCCAAGGCCATCCATACTTGTTGTTGGTTGGTGTGGTAAGCACGATAGAATATAGTACATTGGAGGCAGAGTCTGAGAAAATGATAAGTGCTGAAAAATGCAAAAAGATAGATCTCACCATTGCAATCCAACTGATTTGCACACAGTGCAGGCAGCAACGTGTTGACAACAGGAGGATGAAGGAAAATAACATTAGCAAATGAAAGCAGTGAAAGGCCAATTGAAATTAAATGTTTGTGCAGTTGTGCAAACCAGTCAAGGCCAAGGGTTAAAACAAGCGCAGAAGAGGAAGTCCCGGAGAAGCGGACTAAACACAACAAAGAAGCAAGGACATGAAAAAAACATGAACAGTATAACAGGCTGATGATCTGAAGATGGAACAGAGATACCAGTTTGAGACAGCAAGAGGCTGGGTACACAACTGATATAAAGAGAAAAATTGAAGATAACAGTGACAACAGACAATTCTAGCAAGCTAGCCATGGAGGGGGACAGGAGAGGAAACAAAGACAAACATCAAAGCCAAGGTGTTTCCTAATAAAGAAAAGGTGTGGGGAGGGGTAGAATGTAAAGTGCATTCACATGAAGGGCAAACCTTTAAGATGAAGTGTTTCAAGGGAAAAAGAGCAGAGAAAGGAAATAAGAGGTCAAATGGTGTCACTTAAAACACAGAAAAAAAGGATAGCAGAAGCTGAAGAGCGTAAAAGAGGCAAGACAGAGTAAGAACATAAAGAAATGTAAAACAAGCCTTTGCTGAGAAATGAAACAGGGGAATGGAAGGGAGAAACAGGGTAGGCACGTGATCAAATGTCAAACAAGCGAAACCCAACTGACAAAACCCACTACTAAAGTAGCGGGAATAACGTAATCATGTACAATGTCGATTTGGACAACCGTGACCACTTACTACCACAATCATCTATGCAATCTTTATTCTCATGCTGACTGCTTCTATTCCCATGCTTACTGCTTCCGCTCTCCAGACATCAGACATTGAAAGAAGTTCCAACGTCACCTGTCACTGCACTCCCTCGTCCTCGTACGCTTATCGCCGCCAGGTGGGAGGTCTTCAAGGCTATCGCCAGGGTTTGGCAGGCTGCGTATTTGAAGCTTGTCAATGTCAAGACAGACACTTGTCATAGATCATCTGATGTGTAATAGCAAAATCAGTGGCGTTAGTGAGAACTGTTGAATCTTTTTGATTCCTCTTGTTGAAAGCACGTTCTTGATCCTACGTATTCGAGTACAGTCATTGGTCAGTTTTTCTGATTCAATACATCTATCATGCTACAAGAGTTAGAACAAGGTGATGCCATCCGAGATTGACCATATTGTAACATCACGGACTATGATCCAGAGAAATTATTGGTAGCGCTTTCGGATGGCTTCAGACTTCGGACACAGAATGCGAACATTCCACTGGCCCTGGGGGAAGATTGAGTACTTGCAAACTGTAGAGACTATTAGTCTTTATCAGTCCAAGGTGATGTGACCATACCTTTTGGTTCGAATTAAGAATGGCCTCCAGGTTAAGCAAATACAAGCAACTGCATGCCAGTGATCCAGGTGATATCGCAATCGAGCTGCATATTAAGGCCTGTCAATTTTCTCGATATTCAAAGTTTCCTAGGAACGGAAAGAAACTTTCTCAGTCCTTCCTCGATCCTTGATACTCATTTGCTGTACGGGATGCTCGTAAATACCGAGTGAGACCATCATTAAATATCCTCATGATATGCCAATAGTGCGGAGATGATGCATCTTTCTGTGCTTGACAAGGAACCGACAGATATCAAATATCGCTCATCGAAGTGAGGCTTTATCCATGACCAGCTGATTGTTACAATGACAGATCATTATAGAGCGACGTTCTAAAGCATCACACATCGTTTACAATGATTATAAGAGGCCAATCTGTAAAGAGACCAGGCAGACCACATCTCCTTATCTTTCTTCTTCCCCCTGATACGGCAACATTTGTACGACCTTTAGAAAATGGCGCCGACTTTCCATCCTCTGATGCCCATGGATAGCACACTGGGGGCTCTCTTCATTGGCGGAATTGTCACTGGGATGTGCGTACTTTATTTCAACAAATTTCTGAAATTACCTTACCCATCATCTTAATCGTTCCCTTTCCCAGCCTTTACGGCATAACATGTATCCAGTCTTACGCCTACTTTATGAATTATCAAAAAGATCAAAGATGGTTAAAGATAGCAGTATGTCTCCCCTTGCGCTGCGTAGACTTCATCTCACGATCAAAGTATCCAGATACTTGTCATTTGGTATATGAACTGACTGCTCAGCAAAGCTGCGGACGACTCACGATGCATCAGGATAGCAGACACGCTCCATCTAGCGTTCATTGTCCACGGTCTTTACTTCTACACAATTTCAAACTTTGGAAACTACTTTATATTTCAATCAACGACAGTTTGGTAAGTCGTAGACTTTTACAATAAGGTCGTTCGTGCATTTGATTATAACAAATTCATGAACGCCTACAGGAGCCTCATCATGCTAGTGTGCATCTCGGTAGGCTTCCATGCCAGTGTCACTGAGATTGGAGCACGCTGAAATTTCGACCGTCCTTCTTTAGAATGTCAGTGATATAATCGTCAGATGGTGCGCTCTGTCCTCAATGAACTTGAACTTGTGAAAAAAAAATTGACCAGCGTTGATTTTTAGGATTTTCGGGCGTCGTGTCTGGCTTTGTGTGTAAACGTACCTTCATCATTGAAATTTTTCGATGATCAAAATGGGCTGCATAGTGTCCGGGAAAAATAATCTTCTTGTCGTCTGTATTGTAAGCACTACAAAAGGATCTGCTCGCCAAAGTCCCAAGAAGCTAATCACCTGCAGGCTTTGATTTCGCTTCTTGGGTTTGGTATGTTCTCTCAAGAATTCAAGCGTCCCAAGTCAATAACGGGAACGTTTTCTAGCATCTAGTATTGGTGAGTTTGAGTTCGTTTTTCTTCTTTGTGTCTGTCATCTACTGATCTAAATCATTATCACTCGAAAGCATTCGCTGCTTATGCGTAGGTGCCCAATCTTTGTAGCATGCATGAAGCTCAGGTGCTTTTCTTTGGTACTAGGTTCAAAGGGGTAATCCCTAAGTTCTCAATACTATCAGTACGTCGAACACCAAGCACTGGTCATCTCTGTTCAGATATTCTATCAGGCCATGCTCTACATAGGACTCTCATGTGCCATTGCAGCTGACACCCTTATTGCAACTTTCCTCTGCATCAACCTATGGCGCCAGCGTACTGCATTCCAAAAGTAATATCATACATCAATAACTTACATTCTCTAATGGCACTCAAAGGAGCAGATCACTTGTCAAAACACTCATGATGTACACAATCAATACAGGTCTGTAGTATGTCCTGCGTGGCATTGACCAAGGATTGACGACTTCCACGACCAGCTCTCCTGACTACGTACGCCACTACTCGGGATATGGATCCTTGCTGATGCGGACTTTTTTTTATCAGTATCTGTTACGCGGCGTGTCTCATAAGCTATGCCGTTGGGACCTGGCCCAATGATTTTGAATTCATGGCAATCTTCTTCCCGCTAAGTAGCTGTAAGTACAAGTTCCTTTGCCGTTGCGTGGAAATCAATCTTTTAATGTATATATAGTGTTTGCCAATAGCCTCCTTGCATCGCTCAATAGCAGGGAAGCACTTTCTGAGAAAAATACTGGCGTCAACCATCTTTCTATCCCGTCCAATATTCTGAATACACGCCCGTAGAGCACAGCATAGTCAGAGAAGGGTGTGAGATTGCCCCAAGGACGTTGGATATTTAAGTGATGGAGTAAAATTATTTATGTTTGTCAAAATACCGAAAGCCGATCATTTAGTCCGGTCACCTCCACCTCC
The DNA here is from genome assembly GCA_017657195.1 of Termitomyces sp. T70a. Lineage (NCBI taxonomy): Eukaryota > Fungi > Basidiomycota > Agaricomycetes > Agaricales > Lyophyllaceae > Termitomyces > Termitomyces sp. T70a. The sequence goes on along the minus strand of JAGGAT010000224.1, from coordinate 12,914 downwards.
ATGGAAAGATAACTACTTAGATTCAGGGTCTGTTAACACTTGATTGACCAACTCTTATCTTGACGAGGATACATAAGAAATCATGTGGACATCGGCATCCATGGCTACTGGGCCGGCGGATGTTTAGTAAATCCAGAGTAGGAAAATTTTCTGATCATTGCTTCTCAAAGTCGATCAGACTATAACCGGCTTGTAAATATGAAGATGGTCGATTATACCCTACGGAAGCTTGTGAGTACTTTGACTAATCTGCTGTGTATTCTATATACGCGTTGACGGTGTAAACAGATCTGCCGGCTCGAAAGAACTAATCCTCTTCAGCGGCGATCGTGACCACAAATGTACAACTCCGCGTCTAACTTGATTTATTGGTCGAACATGTTTGAACCTCGCTATCTCATTGCATCACCTGCCTCTTCTTGATCCATAGGCAACAAACTACGAGAGCCTCGATTTCGGCCGCTGAAGTACGCACGTTAGCTTACCTGGCAATCGAGAGGGGAATTGAGACGTTGATCTCAGGGCAATGGGACGACGACTGTGACAGAAGAGGCTTGTCTGACTATTCTATCATCTCTACTCTTGATAACTTGTGCTGCACGCCTCTTGCACGACGATGCTCTTGCTTCCCTCGACATGCGATGGGCAGGTGTTTACCCCACCCTCCTAACGGCGATCGAACTAGTCGGACAGTCCACTTTCCATGTCTACTGGCATCTATATAGCTTTAATGCCACCGTAACCTCATCTCGATACCCGTTTACACTGGAGGGCAGACGCGTTTAATCACGTGTTTCTCAAATGAACATCACTTGACTGTTCCTCGGGTCCTTGCTCTTAACTTTGGCAGCTGCTATAATGTTCTTTCTGAACTTGGACTACTTAGGCCTCATCTGGTTTACTCTAGCGGCATGACACTTCCGATCGAAACTATTCATGTCACAAGTTTCACTGTGTTCTCCTTTTTCTTCGTTCTTGCGTATCTACTCCAACCTCGCATCGCACGAAAATGCCTTTCTTCCGTTCGGCCTCCCTTTCTTTCCGGTCTCTCGTCAACAGAAAGCTCAAGAAGGTACAGTCGTCTCCTTTTCGTTCTCCTATCTATGTCAACGCTCTCCAGAATGCCTCAGTGCCAGAAGCAAATGATTCTTTGGCTTTGACGTCAGCCTCTTCTGAAGGAGTAAGTGTAACCTTCTCGCACTCCATCCGACTGACCGTATACAGGTAAAAGTACATCTTGGAAACAACGTCACTGATGCGTTCCATGATCCAAGTGTCCTTGACATCCGAAGGAGCATGGTATATGGTCTGAACAACCTTGTGCGCTCTCCTCTTTCCATGACAGCCGCTTGCTCATTAAACATTGCCCAGGTCATTGAGGTAAACAAGATGACGGTGATCGCTTCACCGGCAGCTTCGACATTCCTTCTCAATCCTTCGCCTTCACCAACCCTGATCGCCGGTATTCCATCCAAGGCACTTTCCGCCCCGGCACCCACTAGCTCCGTCTATAAGCCCTATTCGGCATCGGCATCGGAACCCCGCATTGCACCCCTCGTAGATCTCGACATCCTCAAAGTCCTAGGCATCGGAGCGAGCGCACAGGTATACCTCGTACAAAACCGTCGAACCAAAGTCCGACGCGCACTCAAAGTCGTGCCGCACACGAACATGGGATTCGGACAGATTTTCTCCGTGCGCGAGGAACAGTCGATCCTTCGGACTTTGTTGATGAATTCCGAAATTGAGCGCGAGGGTGCGAAACCTTACTTTGTCGAGCTCGAAGCGAGTTTTTACGACACGAGAAACTTTTATTTCTTAATGGTAGGCTTTTCTTTCTTCATCCACGAACCCGAGAAATGCTCACTATTCACAGCCTCTATTCCCTACCGACATCGAAAGCGAAATTATCCGCTGCAAAAAGCTCCCTGAAGCCAGATCGCGCTTCTACTTTGCTGAGACCGTACGTCCTCTCCTCTTACCCTCCCTTTTTACTTCCTTCTCATCTTCGACCGCACATCACTTACCCACCCATACAGTACCTAGCCCTCACGCACCTACACTCTCTAGGCATAATTCACCGTGATATTAAACCCTCTAATCTCCTGCTCTCCTCCTCGGGACACGTCATCCTCACAGACTTTGGTCTTTCGCGCGATTTCCACGCGCGCCCGACGCTTGCAGAGCGTGTGTTCCAGCCGTACTGGCCATACGCGCGCGGCGACGTCGTAGGTTCCAACACATCCCCACGCGCGGGCGATGACCCACTTCTGCTGTTCACACTGTTCACGCGCTGCGGCACGGGCTTGCATATGGCCCCTGAGCTCATGAAGGGTGAGACGTACTCGTTTGGTGTAGACTTTTGGGCGGCGGCGGTTAGTTTGTATATGATGCTTACGGGCCGAGTTGAGTCACCTTTGCCACTAACGGCATCTTTACTAATAGAGACTTATTGGTCTGTGTAGCCGCCGTTCGATGCGGCAACGGGAGATTTTGATGATGTCCGGAAAGAGGTGCTCGAGGCGGACTTGGAGTTCAGAGATCCAGGCGACGACAATGTCACCGAGGTCGCACGCGATTTTCTCTCCTCTGTATGTGTTATGTCCTCCTTTATATCATCCCCTGTCCTCATGATAATGTCCATCGCAGATGCTAGAAAAATGCCCCGAAGACCGTCTACACATCACCGATATCGAGGAACACCCCTTATTTAATGACATGTACGTCCCGCCTTACCACCTGCCTGCTGCATGCACAGCTAATTCTGCTGCCTTTCTATTACCAGTGACTGGACCCTTCTCGAAACACACGCCGTTCCTGTGCCGTGGACACCATCATCTGACGAGCCATCCTTCATCCTCCCAGACGACGAGGACGAGGCAGAGTTTGTACCCGGGCGGCCGTTTGAGAGGGACGATGACGGGGACGGTGACTGGGGCGGTGGTGGTGGTGGGCCGTATCCGGAGTTTGAGTGGACGAGGGAGGAGGAAGGAGAGATCGATGAGATTGATTGGGGGGTTGAAAATGGAGGGGAGGCGGACAGGGGAGGCGGAGAGGCTGTGGTTGGTGGAGAGAGAGAGATCGTGGCGGCGCAACAGCAGGCATGCGAGATTGGAGAGGTGGGATGCGAGGTGCGTGTACAGGAGGTGATCGAGCCCAAGCCTGAGCAGGAGGACAAGCAACAAAATCCGGGTCTTTTCAAGGCGTTTTTCCAACGCTTGCGTTTGTGGCCGTGGTCCAAGGTTTCAGGGACATCCTCCTCCCCCTCCTCGTCATCAACGGGACAACTTCGCTCCAGGTCAGAGAAGCCTCGCGTGGTTTTATCTACTTCGACGTTGCATCTCCCTCCAACGCCTTTGACACCGTCGTGTATCTCCGTTATTTCTACGTCTTCGCAAGAATTAGAGACGTCGAGTGATATCTTGCCCCTCTCTAACGTATCCTGCCCTCCCCCTTCGTCATCACCGTCACCGTCACCATCTTTTTCTCCGCCTGGTTCAGCACAGATGCCTGTACGACCCCCCCAACCGCACATCTTCAGACACGTAGAGAACGGCAAGGGATTCATGTTTAAGCTTCGTGTTTGGTTCAAGCGCCTCTTCCCGTGGACCACGACGAGGCGGCTGAGTCGGTTCGAGCTGCTAACATGACCTTTGGTCAGTCAGTCGTTCGGTCGATCGATTCTTTCGCCACCGTTTCCTTTTGAAAATTCTGAATGGTTGGATTCCGCTTCGAAGATAATTCCTGGGTCCCGATGGATCATGAAGAAACTCTAAAGCAAGTTCGAGAAAAGTGATATATGTGGCATTGCGCCTTTTTTTCTCTTTGGCCGATTGACTCTTCTTTTGCTATTCGACTCTTTATCAGATTGTTGCCCTTTGGAAACAAGAAAAGAAAGAAATTTGGAAAAAATCTCCTACCTCGTTGGATCATCGAAATCAAAGATGTAAATCTAGAACAGAAAAAACTCAATTACTCTACTTTTAATACTTTACGGAAATTATCTAGATTCCTATATAGTGCGCTCTCTCTATCTTCTCTATCTATCAGCCTCTTATCATACACTTTACTTACATAATACGTTTAAATGGATTTTTGATTTGCTCTCCTGACTTCACTCTCTTGGTGATCGCGTCAGTATGTCTCGAACTGCGACGCGTGCCTTCCGCACGCGCCTTGCATCTCGTCAGTATGTCTTTCACTGGGTATCAATCTCCGTTTTACGAAGCGAGGATATCTTGCCGGAGGGGGTTCATCGACCTTGTTCAGTTTCACCAAGCTTATCTTACTTCCCATACTTCCCGCATGACTATTTTGATGGCCTGGTTGCTATACGGTGCAGTGCATAAGCTGCCAGAGCCTCTGAAAAACGCAGGTGTCGTTAATCTATCGAGGAAGGTGTTTCGAGTACACTTGGATCCGTCCGATTGGCGGATGAGGATCACATGGAACTTTATTGCCATTTAAAACTTGAAATGTTTTCCTTCAACTACCTGTGTATATGCCTTGCAAGTTTTCTGGTATATACATGGTAATCTACTTATTTCTTTACGGTAGGGTGGCTAGCTCTCATTGTGCATGGCACGCACCAGCCCGAGTGTGCCAGAAAAACTTTGATTTCGCCCGGGTAGACGCGACACGCCTTCTTTCAAGTGTTTTAATCCTCGCACCCGTCATCATCGCCGATAAATGTACTTCGGCCGCATATCCTGCTGTTAGTGTCGTAACTCAAAGCCCTCACATTCATAGATTCACCTTCATCGTCAAACTAGTAACACATCGACATTCGGCCTTGCGGTGAATATCTGATCAGCCATGATGTCAGACCAACGTCTCTTGCTGCTGTCTGAAGGAGATTCTATGATAAGGTCCATGATCGTTCAATTACCGATACATATTCTCTGTGTGGGTACGTGAGTTCACTTTGGTTTTGAATTGTCTGTGCGTACCGATTATGAACAGCGATATTCACCCCTCTGTACGTCATGGTGATCTACACTCTCATACAGTATGCATGAATCAAGTCATACTTCTACAACCTACTAAATCGTCATTTTTAGGCATAAGGGAAACTCTCCGCATTCAAGAGCGACGTTAGCAATTTCATTCAGTCTACTTACAAGTCTTGGGAATGCTGCCTGGCGATGGACGGAACAATTGGTGTCTCTCAACTGTCTCTTCCTTAGCACATCAACTTTGTTTGAAAGGTGTACTCCTGTTCAAGACATACTAATGTCAATCACCACCGCAGTGACGTGGCTTTCAACCCTCTCCGTAAGGGTCCAAAATCACTCGAAGTTGATATTATCGTCATCATGTGGCATAGCTAATCTTCAATGATGCTGTAATCATCTGGCGTGCATGGGTCATCTTTGAGAGGCGACGATGGGCCCTCGTGCTTTCAAGTGGACTGTGTATTTGTTCCTTCGGTATGCGACATCACTTTGATCTTCAATACCTGCTACCTGCACTGATTATCATGCAGCGTTCACAATGGTATACCTGATCACCGTATCTCTGTCGATGTCAGAAGATTGGGGAGAGATACCAGTATTTCAACCTCTTGTATACGCAATTTTTGGGTCTTCTTTCTCTGCAAATGCGGTTGCATCATCATTCATTGGATGGACCTTATGGTGCATATTCACATTTCCACGTCGAATATACCAAGTTCACCAAAAACCAAATTCAGGAAACATCTCCAATTTCCACGTAATCTCGGATTCTCACACAAAAGATTTGTTGGAACATGGCACGTGTTAGTACTGTTGTAAGATTCCGGAGCCATCTATTGCATCCTCCAGGTATGATTGACCTTACTCTGTACCGATCACACACTCACTTTCTTGACAGCTCGTGATGTTAGGGCTACAATTTGCCAATTATGACAGTAACAGCCAATCTCAATCATCAATAGCTTATGAGGTCTTTGCAGGCCTATACAGGAGCCTTTCTTTGAGTTACGGTATAGTTATTTCAATCTTACTTCCAGTGTGTATACCCATCACTGACCATTCTCCTTATCCAGGAGGTTGCTTCCGTGAAGGTCATGCACAATTCAGTAGTTGTCTTACAAACGTCCCCCAATCCTTGTGTCTAGTTATTACTTGCATGTCAAGGCTCTGGGTGGGAAGGACAAGGACACCGAGCCCGAGACAATCCCTACATTTAATGGACATGCCCCTGGTTCCCTTTCATGCCGCTGAACATTCGTGGATCTCCCTCTTAGACTCTACACAAGACGCTTTTCTACATATAGAAACGGATTTGCAGGTGATTCTACACAGGATCGGTGGCCATTTAACTTCTCGTCCTCAAAGGCAGGTTTTCCGCAATTCCGCAAGTTAATTGCCGATGTCATGAACATCCTGTCTCAAAACATGCGAGCGTCCATCAGATGCCGATTACTAGATTCTACAGTGTATACGTAAACCATGACGAACGGTCCCCAAGGCCCGGCTTTTCTTCTTCTCTGGAAGTAGTTGCACGAATCTTGGCTTTCTTCCCATTTTGTATGGCTAAATAAACAGAGTTCATCCCCGAAAATGCAACCATGAGGATGCTGAAGATAAGAAGTGTGACCATCGCTTCTTTATAGAGAGGGGGCCGTGAGAGCGTCCCAAGGAGCCATATCCCGAAAATACCTCCAGAATTGAACATGCAAGAGCACAGGGCAATTGCTGTAGCACGTCGAGTGTAAGGGGCAGTGTTGTTGGTAGTCCATGCCCAGAGTGCGGGCATCACACTGGAGGCACCTGCATGCATGAGAAAAATGGAACCATACTTGTGACTATCAGATTCTGAGCCTAAGAGTAGAAGTTAGTCATGTGCGCAAAGGGAGAAGGGAGGACGCTCGAACATAGGAAGATGGTAAAACCAATAATCGTCAAGGCTATAGTAACCATAATAACGAAGCCACGTGCTACAAACACATCGGACAGATAAGTTGTTATAAACGTCACTTAACGAAATGGTTAGTAGTGCGAAGGAGAATTGTCGACTGATTTGCTGACCCGTAAAAGCTACAACAATGGGAAATGCGCTGTAGAGTTGCGCATACGTTGTTGCATATCCAAGGTCCACAACGATGGATGGAGTGAACCTAGAGAGGAGACGTCAGTCACTCATCAGGCAGAAAAGGGTGCATAGGATATACAGTCCAAGCCCGTAAAGTAGAGCGCCTGAAAAGTACATTTTAGCACCGTGTATAACGACAATGATGAACTGCAACCCTTGCCTTCAAAGAAAAAGAGTGGAAACAACATCCATACATGGGGCAAACTGACGGCTTGCATAATTTCATGCCAATTGAAAGAATCCGCAGCTTCATCGTGACTGATGGCACCGCTCTCACGAAGCTGGATGAGAATATTTTCCTTCTCCTTTGGATTCAGGAGCCTGAAATGACTGGGGGAACGGGGAATCAAGAAAAATGCAGAAATTCCAAATAGGATAGTGAAGATCCCCTCTAACACGAATATCCAAGCCCAACCAGGACGATTTCCGATTCCATCCAACTTGATAATGTAAAAGGCAAGAAAGCCTGAGATGGCTTGTGAAAATGAAATGGCGGTGGTCAGGACTGAGATCCTGTCAATTTGTGTCAAGGAATGACAAACTGAAAAAGCAACTAGCGCACCTCCTTTGCAGTCTTTGACGTGGGTACCAGAATGAGAGGTATAAAATGATTCCAGAGGAGAAATTGCCTAGATAATGCGTTTACTAGGATTAAATCTTATACAAGGCTCAAAGCACATACCTTCGAATACACCTATAAAGATGCGGCATAGCATGACACTTGAGTAAGACCTTGTAATGCCTACACATATAAGGTTGAAATTGGGCTCTTTGGATATCATGGTAAGACAATTAAAAACCTTGGAGAGTAGTTGCAACGCCAAAAAGCACCATCATTATAGGTAGCAGCACGTTCGGACCCACAGTCTGTATCTAAATACGCGACCAACCCATTCAAGAGGTGGACATTCACCTTCAAAGCAAGATTTGATGCGAAACCAGTAAGAATACAAGAGATAGTTGTGACTGTTGCGGTCATGCTGAACTGCGAGTTTGTTATCTTCAAGTCGTCCTGAAAACCAGCAATTCGTGCATTGCTAAGATTCACTTGATCCTAATGGAAAATGAAACTGTTTCGTTGGAACAGTGATGGTAGTAGACTAACAAGTGTAGCCAGTACGCCTGATACGACTAAGATTGGGAGAACGAACATGTCAAATTTTCGCCATGCTCTCTTGAGGCTTGATTCAAAGGTAACAGAGCTTGCGATACCTCTTGTAACAATGTCTCCAGTATAGAGACAGTCAGACGGGGATACAGTCATTGTATGGCCAGAGGTACGATACAACCTGAAGATATGCTATAAATTCTTTGTTCATCGAAACAGGAGTTAGTCAGGAGTGGCCCCAATGAAAACACGGCAATTCCTACTTTAGAGCGAAGATTTACGCCTGCCAAAGCACTTTCGCGGCTCTTAGGTCATTCATGATGAAGCGGGAAGGCCACAGACATGAAGCTGAGATCCAGGACCATATGGACGAGAAACCAGGTACATTACAATGAACGGACCTCATACCTCGGAAGGTTGGAGAATTAAGCAGCAAAAATGCCGGAAAAATCCGGAAGTTGACTGATACACTTGTGGCCGCGAAGGCTTCATCATGCGTTATTTACCCTTCCTTTACGTCATCCTCCCCTAGTCGTAGGTTGAAAGCTTTCTTATAGACCCCCTTTGCATCAGCGGGTCTTGCTCACTCGAAGTTGCCCCAAGCAAATTCCGTATTTCCTTTTATGAGCCACTGTCTTTGGCAGCCTTTTTACCTTCGTTGGAGAGGGAAATATCTACACCACCAGTTATTAACTCTTGTCTTACGCCACCAACCCTGATATACTATTCTGTCAAGATGGAAATTGCGATCGACCCGCGCCCAAATCGGGACCTGTTGAAGGCAATGCAACCTCTCAAATGGTATTCAAGGGGACATGGCCCATCAAATGCATGCTTTTGTTGTTAGAAATGAGACAGGGAAGAGAAGAATTGTATCAGGAATCCTTGTTTGGGCTTTTATGAATGATTTTCTTGTGTTCCGACCAGCCAATCTCCATGTTGAGTGACTCTCTTCCTTCCCCGACTATCAGACTAAAATTCTTTTGGAGATCGTCTTGCATACAATGTGGACGGAGAAATCTGGCCGCTGAATCTCCTGAGTCAGCATTTCTATCTACAAGATATTCAGATGAAAGAATCTACGGTTCTATAGCAGAGAAATAGATGGTTCCGGCACACCCTCAAAGACAGTAACCCATCAATTCATTTATATCATCACATATACGGATGTATATCACAATAATGTTCCATTGAACTATCCATTTATTTCTTTTTGGGTAAACGTCTACTGTGGCGTCTGCGAGCTTACAATCGGATCAACCTTGAGTTTCAGAGGCTCCTGCCAAGTATGATAGATACTACCTGAACCCTCCCCCAACGTAAAGTCAAACTGGTTCAACCTTCAAATTGCGAACGGAATTTATCGTAGCATGCATACCCTCAACTATGCAGTCTATCATGGGAACATGATCACCCGTGTAGGCCTAGATATATTGTGAACAAAAGACCTATGGAATCTCCGAACACGCAAGCTACTGACCATGTTGATAGCTTGGAAAAGCTGCTCTCGTTGGGTAGCTGAAATGGAGACTGGTGGGTATCCTGCTTTAATCAGGGGAATAGAGGCAATCAGGCGTGCTAAACGGCCGTTACCATCCTACGTCAGAGTGAGTCAGAACACTATCTGGTACTAATGTTGTGAGCCATAAGAACTTACCTCAAATGGATGGCACCTGACCAGGACGAGATGTAACCAGCTTGCCACTGCAAATGGGTTCCTCCAATTCTTGATCCATTGCTAGGGTCTTTTAAGTCAGCAAATTTGAGCGTCGATGAAGCGCATATGCATACCTTTGCCATTAGACAAATGTAATTGATTTCTTGATCTACTTTCTCGAACGAGCAACACTGAATATCCCCACTTGTGCCTCCTCTCACAATGACTGCCTTTCTTGTTTCCTGCCGAGTTCTACCTCCAGGGATGTACACACCCTCTTCGGCATATTGACAAGTTCTCATCAGTAATGAATGGATTTTACATATCACTTCCAATGACAGGAGTTCAGGGTTTTGTATGACAGATTGCATTTCGTGGTATGCCTTGGTGATTCACTTGATTAACATGTTCAGTAGTTGGATGCGCACAACGTACCGCAAGTGTATCATTCAGTATGCTTTTGATCATTCTCGAATTTCGAATTTTACTTTGAGGAAGATAACTAATGGTTGCTTCGGCAATACCACGACGCATGAGATCCTGAGTGCTCTAAGGAAAGAAATATTGAGTGTTAATAGTTTTGTAATTTAAAAGATCCATTCATACCTGGTGGGCCAGGAGAAACGTCTCCTCTATGTGATTCGTCTCCACAGAAAGGCTTCGTAGATATTTGTCGAAGAAATCCGAATCGTGTGGTGTAAGTGAGTGCCAACAGTCTTTGATCGTGATCGCACTATTTGGAGGAATGGGTAATTGAGGGAAAGTATGAGCTTTTGTCATCTTCCAGGCTTGGCGGAAAACGACTGAAGGAAAAAGAAATACTGAGCATATACCGTTCAAAAAGTGCTGGATATCCGTACTAGAGGAAGCCAACCGGGACATTTGCGCCTCATGTTCAGCCGCAATGTGACAGTTGAGTATGAATTGATGCAAAACAGCATCGGCTTCACCCATATCACTAAGAGTCCTTAGAGCCTGGTGAGAGTTCAATGTTCATTTTCTGAGTTCTACTTGTTATCTTTGTTCTCTGTTTACTTACATTCCTTAGAGTTTTGACGGCTAGAGTAGAGGCACCCCGAATGAATTGCAGTCGTCCAAGTCTGACCATGAGATAGGGAAGTTCACCGTAAATTCGAATCAAATGTTCGTATAGTGGCATCTGTTCATCCTCCTGGTATGAAGTCTTGAGGAGTTGGTGGGCATGTTGGGGCTCTAGGCAGGCGGGGAGTTCCTGGTAACATTTCATGGCACAAATGAAATAAACTTTGGATGAAAGCTTACCTGAAGAACCGCACAGCTCCAAGGATGTTCAACAGACGTCATATTTGAAGAGATTGTAAAGATTGAGGGAGGAACGTGTCACGATATACACGTGACCGTGTCCCTGTATCTCCTACTTATGTTCCTTATCTTAGTCCGTCTCGTTCTTAGGTATTTCATATTATTGCCATATATCTACTTATTGGAAATATATCTCGTTCTTAGTGCTATTGATGCATCGCACTGCGACTCGCTGGTTTGCACAAGAATGCTTGATCACATCGATTGTTCTGTGCGTATATGCTTACAGAAAGGCTTGTATTTTTTACATCGCTGTTGCATGGTAACGGTTTTTGTTAGTTGTTTTTCTTGCTCAAGCTTTGTTCAACTATTGTTATGGATTCAATACCAAAGTAATAGTCATACCTTTTTTATCGTTGTGGTACACATACGAGATTCAATAATCAAACCTAGCAACAAAAGGCTCTATGGAGGCGTTGCATTTGAGGACAGAACTGCGGATGCAAGGTCATATTATAGTTATGCGTGTCAATTCTGGGTAACTCTCACATTGACGAATTTGATTTGCTATACCCATCAAGGTGTACAAAGCAGGTCCCACCATTATAATAAACCTTTCACTATCCCAGCGGAAATTTCCATTCCCTGCATGATACAATGAATGAAGAGAGAATGGTCACCCACGTATCCAATTCAGCAAGAGTCAATGGAATGAGCAATTCAATGATCGGGAATTCTTAACCTCATTAATAGCTCAATAATATTCCGGACGTTGGACTGGCGATGTAGAAATCGGTAGGTACCCGGCTTTAACAAGCGGAATCGATGCAATAATACGACCAAGTCGTCCATTGCCATCCTGGTAGTTTTGCTGAATGAATCAGAAATTGCTTTTTGTGTTATGAGGAAATAGGACTGTAGATTCAACGTACGTTGAAAGGGTGGCACCTGGCGAGGACGAGATGAAGCTAGCTAGCAATAGCAAACGGGTCATTGCAGGCATCAATCCAATGCTACCAATTCCGTTTAGAGTTAGAATGTCATACAAGAAAAAGCTTGAAAACCATGATGAGAGAATGGATACTGCATATGATCCTTCTGGACAAACATTCGGGTCCATGAGCGATGGACAACATCTCTTCATAGGCCTTAATATCGTACCAAAGAAAGGCGATGGAGCACGCTTGTAAATAAAAACAATTGGCCCTTGCCCAAGGCCATGGATGGTGCCCACGGACAATACATTGCAGCTCGTTTCAAAACGATAGACCCTTCCTGTTTAGTCTGGTCTGTAGGGTAATATTTAATACATATACACATGGTGCCTCAAACACACATGTTGTGGACTAGATGGCGACGATATGTGGAAAGAGAACTAAGGAATGATAGTTGGCGACCGAAGTCTGCTCGAAACCATATCACAAAGACAAGAGGAATTTGGTGACAAAACCTTTCACATGCATAAGAATCGTCTCCAGCTCCTTTTCTCCTTTCCTGCCTTTATCGAACTGCCCCAATTTTCCGCGTTATAATCTTTTTCGGAAAGCTTAGAGCCAGGGATAGTGGACCTATCCCAATCTTCCGAGGTACGCGCAAAGTTGTTGGGAGAGAGTTCAGGCGCAATAGCCATCACAGCATATTCGCTTAGTGAAAGCGACCCAGCGTCATTGGTGTCAATATTGGCGATCTTCAGAATAAAACGTGTCAATATACCTGACGAAAGTATTCCTCAATCGTCATCGCATCTGGACCCACGAATGCTAACACTCGCAAACTCGCCGAGTTTTTCGT
>JAGGAT010000223.1:0-50856 GCA_017657195.1 Termitomyces sp. T70a | reverse complement strand
AACAACACCTACAGTGCGCGTCTTGCAAGGGCGTACGGTGCTGCATCAATGAGAGCGATGTGCTGGGTATCCCCGTGCTTGCAGTTGAGCTTCAAGACTCGAAAGGGGGGGAGGACGGGAAGCGGAGAAAGGTGCCGATGATGCGGTGCGTAGAGATGGTGCTGTGCAAGGAGGAGGTCGATGGGTGGAGTTGTACAGCATATGGAGGGCGCAAGGGCGATAAGCGGATAATTGGGTGCTTTTTCCTTTGGAACATGATGAGGAATTGACACTTGAACGGGATTTATGTACAAGTCGTTCCCGGAAGTCCTCGTTGTACATGTGAAAGAATTCCAGCTTGTAAATTGGGTCCCTTCGCATTTTATCGTCAGAGTTAAGCTTTCCTCATTCACATTATCAAGTTTGTCCGTCGTCCCATGCAAATGACAATACGGCTCTTACAAGTATGAATACCTTCTATATGTACGCCTAGGTACCTTTCAAACGGCCCGCGTGGATAAGGATATACTCTCAGTTCTAACAGGTTATCTGACTGAACTCTTCACATATCTTTGTTTTTTCCACACTCATACGTGTCCCATGTCCTTGTTCTTTCCATGCATAAAATACTCCTCCGTATCATCTTGAAACAGCTGCTGTATGATGGGATCTGCTTTTAATGCTTGCCACAAACACCACCTACCCCTCCATCCATCCAGCTGCAACTTAATGCCCACTCACCAGCCACAGAAACTTTGTTCAATTAGACGACTGGAGAAGTCACCAGATAGTCCACGAAAATCCGTAAATCTTTCTGCAACAGAGCAGCTTAGACAGCTATCTTTGCCCCCATCTTGTCAAACAACCTATACACAGTCCACGCAAAAATTCAATCTTGGTGCGGGCATCAACCAAAATTGAGTTGGTCGAGCTGGTCATCAATCCATGGAGTGATCCCTCTCTCAAAAACCAGAATCAGGACTTTGGACTTTGGGTATTGAAGAAAAAAAAGAGAACCCTTCTACACATACACATACTCAAACCACAAGGTACTCCTCAGTCATAACAACCGCATCGACCGAGAACGCCGGGACATCCTCACCTCCAATCTTCCTCACAGACGCGACGCCGACACCAGCAAGGCTTCCCTGGCCCACAAATGTCACCTGAACCGGGTAAAACGCGCTTGCGTCGTCTCCGCCGACAGTGAAAATCATCGAGCCCGAGCGCGTGCTGTCGGCCGCGGACACACGGGTGACGGACCATGCGAGAGAGTGTGAGCCCGGGTCGAGGGACCATTCCCCCGTGTGTGACGACACGGTGGGGTACGAGCCGGTTCTGTGATTAGAATTTTTGGGGGGAGAAGAGGGTGAGGTGAGGGTGGTAAGCTTGGAGTTAGGGAGGAGCGGTTAACGGACTTACGGAAGAGGTATGGAGATGACGACGTCGTGGAGCGTGACGTTCTCGTTCTCCAACTCGTACTCGATGTTGACCTCGCAAGTGCCGTCATTCGAAGGCGAGGGCCAACAATTGACTATATGCATCCGGTTAGCAAGGAGGGAAAAAGTGACTTGTTCAGACTATATGATAGAGCTTACTGGACAGAGGGACGTTGCTCTCGTCTATGCCAGCGTATCTCCACTTGAGCACAGCCAAGCTCTGGCCAACCGGGAAGGGACGGGAGGTGTCTTTGAGCGCAACCACTCGTTCCTGACCCGGTGTGAACTTGGCAACATTAGGGTGTTGCTTGAACTGCAAGCCGTTTCCACCGAAATCCGTAGAAGGCGAAGATAGTGCGATTTGCAAATGCGCGAGAGCCGCATCTGAGATCTGGAGGTTCATGTCGCCCTTGAGCTCCATCGATTCCACGCCCCCGTCCCGCATCAGGGAGAGCGAGATCGTCTCCTTGATGGCAATGTGCACGCTGCAATGCAATGCGGCAGATTACTCCACTCAGCATCCGTGGGAAGTGTACTAGGCAAGCTCGAGTTACGTACCTCTCCATCTGGACCTCTGGCAAGCTGCCGCGCCCATCGTGCTTTGTAGCAGCTGGATGCTGAGGCTGGGAAGAGGCTGATGGTGTCGGAGGGACAGAGATATCCGAAGTTGCAACGCTCGCAGCGACGTCACCCCCGAGTGCATCAATGAGCTCTGCCTGCTTCGTCTTCTTGCCACCCAGTTTCATGCCGGTGCCCTTGAACGCCGGCGGGCGGGCAGCAGGTGTCGAAGTGGTGCGAGTGATGGGCACGGGCGTTTCTGGGGCTTCGAACCGCGGCACAGGCGAATACATAGAATTGCCGCTACCGATAAAACCGCTGCCGCCTGCACCTGTACCTGCCGCTCGTCGCTGCTGTTCCCGGCGCTGCATCTCGAGCTGCTTCGCGCGGCGTTTAAGCTCCTCTTTCGCTTCCGCTTCCTTGTTCTACAAAATAGCATAAGCAACTTGAGCCACGAGGGTGATGGGTACGGCAGACACATACCCTGGCGATTATCTCCTGTATCTTCTCTTCGTGGCTTTCCATTTCCAGCACGTTCCGCACCTGCATCAGATTCACGTTCTCTCGATACCCCATGCTCACAATCTCGTCAAACGCCCCGAGTAGCTCGAATGCATTCTTCTGAATTTCGCGCTCGTCTGCGCTCCTGCATAAGTCCGAGACGACACGTGCGAAAAGATGCAATGTATCGATGTCCTGCAGAATGTTTGATGCCTTGTTCGTTATCAAGAGTATATAAAGGTCTTCTAGCGGTTGATAGACATATCTAACGTCGGAAGTTTCTACCGAGGTGTGTTGTGTGTTTGCTGGAATGAGTTTTGGAAACGACGCAAGTAGAGACTCGATTCTTGCGCGTGTCATGTCCCGGAATTGACGAGAAATGACGGCTACGTTGACCGAGTCAGTATCTATACATTTCCGCAAGCTGCACTGCTCACCTTTGCCGCCTTTTGTACATATCGAAGCTGCTAATACAACCTGAAGCGATGAAGCGAGATTTAGTTATTTGGGAGCTTTCAAAGCAGCCGTATCGCAACAGACCATCGTGTAAATTCAAATAACGAGAAGGTAATACCTTCGCCTTGTATTGGACACTAAAGGCCTTCTTTCAGCGAGGCGGCAGCGATCTGGAGTCTGGACGACCAAGTTTGCAGCAGCCGTACGTGTCACGGTGCAATTGAGGGCAGGCTATCTCTGAGGTCACCTGACCAGTCGCGTCCTCGACGCGTGCACGGAATGGGGAAACTTTTATTCAATAAGATGGATCAGAAAAAACTAGGACAGAAAGCCCAGCAAAACCTGCTACAGGTACGGATGTTTAATAGTCGCGCTACATGGCATTTGATCATAGTTGTTCACTCAGAACGCACGTTCAGACAGAAACACGTCTGGAGCATGATCATCCTGTTCTACAAATACAAAAGTTGAGCCAAGAAATCCTTCCAGAGAGCAACGGAGCAAAATCAAAGGAATATATTGTAATTGCAAAAGAAACTGTAACTGCAAACTATCCGGCAAAAACGAGCTCTCGGTTCGCGGTTCGCGTGACTGCTCCGCGATCTCGAATTCTTTCATCGGTCTGGTATAATTCGTACATTTTGACTCGAAAAAAACAAATCGGAAGACGACGTTATTCGGATACGGGGAATCGAACCCCGAGCTGCCGCGATAATAAACAATGAGAGGCGGCAATGTTAGCCATTACACCATATCCGACGTGACGGAATAACCTAGTAGATGCATTCGATTTCGCTTGTGGGTATTCCAGAGCACGTCTACTCACCCCTTTGGTAAGGGCCTTGAACCTCCTCACAAGTAGCTGTATTTATCATTAACCAATTAGCAATAGACGGTCGAACTTTACTGTTCATCATCCGCTTTCAGAAGAAGGACAAGCAGCCTAAAATCTTACATTCTGTCTCAAACTCACCGTTAAAAGCACCCACGAAGAATAATAAAAACAGACAATGAGGAAAACAAAAAGACCTGGGGTGACATCTTTGATCTATCCGGATACGGGGATTCGAACCCCGAGCTGCCGCGATCAACTGGCCATGTTATCCTTTACACCATATCCGATAGTATGAATAATTCTGGTAGAGGCCTCTGATCCTGCTTGTGGGTTTCGAACACACCATCACACATCGGTCGACGTAAACGCGGATTCCAAGGGTAGGGAGCGTTTTCGGAGGCCTCTGCGCTATCAGTCTATCAAGCTCACTTGTTCACCGAGGTGGCACTGAGAGTCGCTTTCGATTTTGATGTCATAGTTATGACGGCAATCGATTTGAGAGCAGATGGCTCGTAGGTCTCACCATGTCTCACTGGGGCGACGTATTATTCCGACGCAACGGTCTTGCGTGCTCCGTCTCAGCGTCTCATTCCACCGTCGTCATCTCCAGGTGAGCAGCTCAGGGCTCAGTCACAATTTACCGCCGTTTTTCTCATACTTCATGCAAGGTAGTGACTCATTTTTGATCAAGCTGTATAGCGTCAAAACGTCACTACTTTCGAATGTATGACATTCATCCGTTCAGCCCAAACGGTAGACTCATGTCATTACCGCAGTATTAGCGAGTTCGCGTATACGCGTAGCGAGCTCGAGCACCGATTCAGATTGCCTATTTTTTCGTAAAACCCACCCACCCATCCCATTATGTTATTTCACTTACAGGTTCTGCAATCTTATTCTGAAGTCACGTACGGTAGTTATAGTAGCTCATTCACGTAGCACCAAAAAATCTAAAGAAGGGGCCACCACATGGCGGCCGGTTGCGCTATCGCACGTTTGAAAATTGTCCGTTATACTCCTTCGAGCACTTCCAGAAGCAGAGGTATCCTGAAGTGAAATAAAAACAACAAATATCACCCTATTCGGATACGGGGAATCGAACCCCGAGCTGCCGCGATCAAGTATGAGAGGCGGCAATGTTAGCCGTTACACCATATCCGATTGTCTGAAAGGCTGGTAGGAATTCTTCTCGGTGTGCTTGGAGTGTTTCGAATAGGTACACATTGGGTCACTCTTTCCCTCGGGATACTCTACCTACTCGTCGTGTCGTTTCTCTTAGCCCGAGAGAACGCAATGCACACCCAAGGATCATTGACTTGCCAATCACTTAGCGCTATTGTCCCGCGATCAAATCATGAATCAGCATCCTTAGTTATAAATAAGAAACCACCGACAAAGGAGACCGGCAAGACAATTATCCTCCCACCACACACACCATGAGCACCCCGCCCACCGAACCAGCCGTTCTCCACGAGTTCTCTCCCAAGAACATGCCATTCAGGCGCCTCGGCGCCAGCGGCCTGCGCGTCCCGGTCTTCTCGCTCGGGGGGTGTGAGTTGTGTCATAACTTTGATAGAAGACGAGAATCACTGATCCGTTGGTTCTATCCTTAGGGCTTACCCTCGGCGGATCCGTCGTCGGTGATCCCGTCAAGGTTCGCCTTTTTTGTAAACCCTCTCTCTCGGGGTGAGGTTGAAAGTATCACTTACACACCTTCCACCCTGCGTACGCATCAGGAAATTATCAAGACCGCGTTCGATGCCGGAATCAACATGTTCGATACGGCCGAGGTGTACTCTAACGGAAAATCCGAGCTTGAGATGTACGCAATCTCATTTCATTACCCTCTTCTCTTCGAACATCTCACATCCGGACGCGATTATCACAGGGGACGCGTAATCAAGGAACTCGGGTTGCGTCGTACCGATCTCGTTATCACCACCAAGCTCTTTTGGGGCACGCGCAAGGGCCCGAACGACAGTGGCCTGTCCCGTAAACAGTGAGTACTCTCACATATACCGCGCGGTCATCTCTCAAGGACGGGCTGTCGCTAGTATCGTCGAAGGCACAAAAGAGTGTTTGAAGCGCCTTGGGATGGATTACGTCGACGTCATATTCGCGCATCGTCCTGATAATACCGTGCCGATGGAGGAAATCGTCAGAGCGTTCAATTGGGTTATCGATCAAGGATGGGTACGGTTTCCGTGTTCCTCCTTCTCGTTGTTTTGACCTTGACTTGATACCAAGGCATATTACTGGGCGACTTCTGAATGGAGCGCTCGAGAGATCGAAGAAGCGTTCCGTAAGCACCTCTCTATAATGCATTCCTCTCGCGGCAGCTCACACGAACGATGATTCTAGACGTCGCTGAGAAGTTGAACCTTGCGGGTCCCATCGCTGAACAATGCCAGCACCAGTTCGTCCTTCGTCCTTCTCCCTCCTCGCAGCACACTCAAGGCTCACGTCCTCCCACTAGCATGTTCCATCGCGAACGTCCCGAGAAGGAATACGAGTACGTCTCCCTTCCCTACCTCCTTCCTCCTTGAATCAACACAGCACAGCCCACTGTACCGCAAATACGGTCTCGGCACTACGACCTGGTCTTCGCTCGCCAGTGGATTGCTCACTGGAAAGGTACGTCCAATCTCCATCTATTACAACTCTCATCTTACATCTTATCAATGTAGTACAACGACGGGATCCCCGAAGGCTCGCGCTTTGCCACGACTCCCATGTTCAAGAGCACCGTCGAGTCTCTGCAGACCGAAGAAGGCAAAGAGAAGATCCGCAAGGTGAAAGAGCTCACTAAACTCGCTGCTGACGGTACCCTCGTTCCGTTTCCTCTTCAAGGGCATCACTTCTGACTATCTTTCTTAGAGCTACAAACGACGCCCGGGGCACTAGCCCTCGCGTGGGTCGCGAAGAACCCGAACACGTCTACAGTTATCCTCGGCGCGTCGACGCCTGAGCAGCTCAAGGAGAATTTGAAGGCCGTAGAGGTGCTCCCTAGGCTCACAGACGCAATCATGGCGAAGATTGAGGGTATTCTGAAGAATAAGCCTTCACCACCTGTATGTCTTTTTTCTTTGTGTGGTTAATGAGTTCGAGTTGATCTGATGGCAGATTAATCATGGGCGCCCTGCGCTTGACATATATGGACGTCTTTGAGGTGACGTTCTTGGGGTTCATGGTTGATGGTTGAACTGGATGGGCATGAGGAAAGGAAGGATCACCCTCGAATCACGGGTAGTAGTAGAATTCGGTAGAACTGACGATTTAATCAAGGAGTGTCTAGGACCCGTATTGAATATGTAGCTGGACAAGCTCATGTTACATTATCGGATATGGTGTAACGGCTAACATTGCCGCCTCTCATGGCAGATCGCGGCAGCTCGGGGTTCGATTCCCCGTATCCGAATGATATTTTCCCCATATATATTTTTCTCTTTTCTGTTCTTTCATTAATATTTGTTGTTCTTGACCACATTTCCTTTGCTGTGGCTGTGCAAGACAACTATGCTTGGCCTGGTGACTCTGCTCACACTGCCTCTGCTCTCACTCTCCTCCCAAGCACACCAAATACCCATCCTCCCCACCCTCGGCTCCCCGATGTCCGAAGCCCCTCTGATCCACCCAATGCCCACCCTCACAGACCTCCTGACCATCGAGCCCTCGGCTTCCATCTTCTACTCATACGCCCGCGAGCTCGAGCTCAGCGCCCGCTTTGCTGATCCACGAGACAGACTGACGGTGTTTGCGCCGACGAACAAGGCAGTCATGGCTTTAGCTCGAAAACCGTGAGTGTAATTCGAACCTTTGAAAAAACGTGGATGTGAACAGACTTGGGTTCAAGTCATCAAGGGCCTCCTGGATCGTTAGATGACGGTATAACAATCAGCGAACAGGAATTCGATAGCATCTCGAAGAAGAACGTAGAGAACTGGGTGTCTGTTCATATCCTCCCTGTCAGTCTCTCTTGTTATTTATTACTAACTAAAGCTGTGCTTGACTCCTTATATTATCCATTTTCCTATCGCAGGAGTCTCCTATTTCCTTTGACACCCACGATCATCCTACGCTTTTACACCGCAAATCCATCACATTCACGCCCGTAAGCAAAGACGACGATAACGATGCGCCGTGGAGTCGAGTGACGCTCGACGATCGAGTTCGTATTATCGGCATGAAGGAGGTACGTCATCCCCTGCTCGCGGTTTCTTGGAGGTTAGCTGAGCTTTCAGGCCTCTAATGGCGTCCTCTACATGATCGATGGTTCCATATCCAATGACTGACATGACGGCACGTTCGATCTACGCTTGGTTCCCTGTACTTTTACACGTAAATCGACTTAGTTTGGTGGGATTGTGAATGATGCTAGGACTCGCTTCGTTTCTTCTACTTAGGCTCTTTTGTTTACAGAAATCTTTTCCCTGCGCGTTGAGCCCTCAAGTTAGTGTGTCGTATCCTCAATCCTCAGAGAAAAACGCCAACTTGCTAGTGAACACACGCAATCCTCCGTATAGTCAAAAATCAAAATCCTTCCACAAACCCCCGAGCTCCGTGTGTCCCCCTTTCCAAATTTTCTCTTGAACTTAATGGCCCCTTTTATCTTTTGATCCATGCCGGACTTTGTGACGTGGTTGAATCGACTCGGTTTGTTTATCAATGAACAATGAACGAAGCTCAAACCTCACGTCTCTCTCTGTCCTTTTCCCAACAATCATCTCCATGCCCTCAGCTCCACATTTAAGCCTTTCAGAAAATGAATCACAGATTCCATATCTGCCGAGTGAACTCTTTACGTCACTTCTACCCAGGCATTCACTCTTTCTTCATCAGAAACATTCATCTCATCTTACGGATATCCCATCCTCCCAATCTCTTAACCAAACCACCAACGCGCCGTATCCTGGATCCTCGCCCTCCTTCCTAATCGGAGACGGACGGAAATACCTGCCGTTACTATCGTTACTTATTCTCAAGTTTGAGCTTGAGTAAGCATTTAAAGCGCAGCCATTCCACCGGCGGTTCAAGCGTACGTACGTACGTCATTCCTCCATTATCTCTAGCATTTCGTCATGACGCCGGGTAGTCCTTTCGCTTCTTCCCTTTCCAGAACTTGAGTCTTCGCCTTGTCCAAACCGGGTATCTATCTAGTCTACTTATCCATCCCCCAAATCTCCATTCCTCTCATAGCTGATCTGGCTTCACCGTTCAATGCTTGTGTCTTCGAACCCGTCCATGTCCTTTTTTGTCAAGTCCGCTCCGGTCTTCAAGGCAAAGTCTCCGATAACAACTGTACGCACACAACTCTACGGCTTCCTTCATCTCCACCCATACCTCTCCTTCGCTAGAATGGTCATGTCATCTCATGGATATCCTATCCTCCAGATCTATGGAGCGAACCACCAACGCGCCGTATCCTGGATCCTCGCCCTCCTTCCGAATCGGAGATGGACTACCTGCCGTCACTATCCTTACTTATCCTCGAGTTTGAGTTTAAGTAAGAATTTCAAACGCGGCCATTCCACCGGCGGTTCGAGCATACGTACGTTATTCCTCTATTATCTCTATCATCTCTATCATTCCGTCATGTCCTCACCGGGCATCTATCAGTCTACATATCCCCAATCTTAGCTGATCCGGCTTCATCGTTCAATATTTCAATGGTTCACTGGTTCACTGGATTCAAGTCCATGATAATTCCACATTCCGCCGGCGGGGCTTCCTCGCTCAATCGGTGTTATGATCCTAGCCAATCAACTGTACGCACAAAAAATCTACGGTTTCCTTCATCTCCACCCATACCTCTCCTTCGCCAGAATGGTCATCTCATGGATATCCTATCCTCCAGATCTTTGGAGCGAACCACCAACGCGCCGTATCCTGGATCCTCGCCCTCCTTCCGAATCGGAGACGGACTACCTGCCGTCACTATCATTAATTATCCTCGAGTTTGAGTTTGAGCAAGAATTTCAAACGCGGCCATTTCGCCGGCGGTTCGAGCATACGTACGTTATTCCTCTATTATCTACCGTGTAGCATGCGTATCAGGTAGGATTTGAACTTTAGACTCGGACTTCTTCCATATCCACCTCAAGTCCACCATCCGCCTGTAATATTAAGTTAGTAATCTAGTGTGATCCGAGATTATTTCATTTCACCTACCTTCGAAGTTGCTTTGCTTGTAGAGCATGGAGGGTCAAAGAAAAAAAAAAAACAGAAAAGTTAACAGTCAACACTGGTTGAAATGCCCTGATTCAGATAGTAAGTATGAAATAGCTACAAAAGTGTAAGTTGAATAGATGAGTGCCAACTTGTGGCTGTGCTTGATCACTTTTGACGAGGGCTCCTTGAGTTCCCCACGCTTTGGGAATTTTCTAAATATATGAATAAATACTTTTATTATAAAATAACAAACAATGACAAACCCAGCAAAAGGCGGCATGCAAGTCATTTACTGCAAGTTTACTTACTCTAATATGTTTCTTAGAGGTCAAGCAGAATTACCTGCAAGGAATACTTGGTGAGTATAATATCTAACAAAGGTATGATATTTACTCATACTTGCAGTGTCAAGATTCTTTATAACACAATTTGTGACGTCTTTGCTATGGGTAGTTTCTGATATTTACTTTGCTAGCTTGGTTTGACTGATCATATGCATTGAAACCAGGCTACCATCGCAGAGAAACATGGTCGACGTTCTGTTCTAATAATATCATTATTAGGAAGCACTATCACTTGCATTATCTTCAGGACAGCGACGACACTGAGCCAAGCAATTTCTATTCGGCTTTCACAAGGCATATTTGCAGGTGCTGTCGGTGTCGCTCATGGTTGTGTGGCTTTTGTCACAAATCCAAGTAATAAGGGAAGAGCATATGCCATTCTAGGGTGAGCATTAAATATTCTATGTTGAGCGTGCATGTTTTGAATCCTTTTTTTCAAAGATTCTGCTGGGGAATGGGGTGGTAGCCAGAGCAATTGTTGGAGGATCTTGTGAGTTGCAATACTAATGATATGCTTTAAACTGAATTTGGTTTCAGTTAATGTCCTGCTGAAAAGTGGCCTTACATTTTTGGAAACATGCAAATATTCATAACATTTTCTTATCTTTTGCCTTGTGCTCTGGCTGTGCTTATTATGCTTATTGGTAAGCTCTTGCTACTCTGAGCAGCCTTTCAGACTTAATGCAGATCAGGTTCTATCTTATCATGCTTCCTCAGTCACAATGGTGGGCCTCAAGAAGGAGCAATTTGTCTGGGTCTCAAAAAGATCGATGCACATCCTCTAATACCTGAGGAGAAGTCTATTCCACCAAGTCCTGTTGACCAACCACCAAGCTTTGTGGTCACACTAAAGAGACAACTTTCACAAAAGCTTTCTAGATACTTTGCATAATGTGTACAGAACGTCCATTAGCCATTTTTGAGCTCACCTCATTCAGCTTCTGCAGTCACATTCTTGACTTTTGGAATGCATGAGCACTTTCTCCTGGACAATGCTCACCATGTTGCCAGGAAGAGTAGCATGGATAGTACCCTTCAATGCCTGATTATGCATACCAGCACCTCAGGTCCTGGATCCTGTGTAAGTCATTTTGCTATATTCAAGCACTTGACTCACTTGCTTAGAGCGAAATATCTGCAGTAACTTATACATCTAGCATTTAGTGGTGAAATAGAATATGTCGCTTCTCACAAAAGCAAGTTGTAGTCAATTTCTGAAGAATGCAAGTGAAAACCTTACTTTGAATCACACATGACATGACATGACTTTGGTGACTGGTTTGTTGAAAATGCTCATTAAAAAGCCATAGAACAGAATAGGTTCTTCAATTATATGCGCTCAGGATTCCTTCATATAGGCTTTATAGATCAATAGTTCAAAAGCACTAACTAGGTGAAATACCACAAGAAAAGTAAGATCAATGTAATTAAGGGCTTTCTACTTTTAGAGAAGGAGATGGAAAGTCAATGCGGAGCGGGCCATGAGGGGCTATGGCTGGGATATACTCTGTGTCGCTTTCAACATTGCTTTCCTTAATCTTGACATGACAATCATTGAGCCCAAGCTTGCGACAAAAAGTTTTACACTTATGCTCGCTCTTCCATTTCTTCATGCCCTTAGCACCTTCATCCCAAAAGCCTGTATTCCTTTGAGACCTAAAAGTATGAAATACAAATTAAGCAGAATTAAGTGAATGAAGTATTAATATACTATAAAAAACTACTTATGAGTGTGCTTGAGGATCATACAAAATGATTTCATTGTCAGGGCCCACAACACCTAGAATTGGTTTAGTACTGGCTAGCAAGCAAATAAGAAAGGCTAAAAAATAGACCTTGAAGATCTGTCATTAGGATAGTTCCACCACTGTCCACCAGGACATGATGAGCATAGGCATCAACGATGTGCCCAACATAATCATTGTTATTGCCTGCTTCACAGCACCCACTGAATTTTCTTTTGGTATAGAGTCCTCTTGTAGCAAGAAGGGGTGCAGCTAGAAACTCTTTGAAGAGAAGGCTCCTTGTATCTTTTTCTTCACCATCCTGAGGAGCAGGCAGGATGTCCGATGTAACCAAGCCAAGGAAAGCTCCAGCAAAGTTCCATCAAAGACCTAATTGGTCCTCTTGAGTGTCTAAAAGATGTGGGTTATACAAAAGCTTACTAGGAACGTTGATGAGCCCCCAGTTTAGCCCAATGCATTTTAAGCCTTTAACGCACTAATACTGACCCAAGGCGGCAAGACTCCAGCAGCCCCCTATGAGCAAGTCCCCTTCGCAGCACCAACGCATCCTTGCAGCCAACTACAACACCTACAGGCAACGGTAAAACTACTCACATGACAGCTAGCCTTGCCGCCTGCTCCCCAGGAAGTCGCGGACATCACCAGCTCGCAGGCTCTCCTCTCCACAAGAAGCATCCCACTACCTCCAAACTCGACGCGTCCTAGTCACATGACGCATCACGACTCCTACCTGCACGTGCTGCCTCCACTGGGATGATTAATGAAAACCACGCCATCACCCCTGCATACAGGCTCCACACTCCGCCGGCACCCCCTGCCGGCATTGGCAGATCTCCGCCAGCTCGGTCTTCCTCTTTGAGTCGGAATATGTCCATATTTGACTCAATCAGGTTCTCCGTGCAACCTTTGTTCCACGTCTTGAATGGTACTATATGAGTACACCTCCATCGTTAGCGCCAATGCTTGCTGCCTCTTAGCGCCAACCTTAAAGATTTGAAGCTTTGTAAGCTTATTACGCACCATCTCCCATAGTTCTTGAACTCTTACCACCTGCCATCAATCGACGGCAACATCCTTGCCGCCTTACATCACTTTCTAGGATTGAGTAACTGGGACCTGCCTGGGACTCCCTCACACTTCGCGAGCCCAACGCAAAACAAGGCTAAGTGCAGCTTACTAAGACAGCATCTAGCTAAATTTTGGGCGCATCAACGTTTACTCCATGTGCATTTGCTTTTCAAATGAAAGAGTCTGCAAATTACTGTCTGAGTGACATAAGATGCAACTCAGCAGTCAGATCAATGCAATTTTGAGATGCCATTGTCATTATAGGTTTGCACTGAAATATTGCATATTGTTTGCCATTGAAGCAGCCCTAAAATATTAAAATTGAGCTTGAAATCACAAAACACAAAATCTATCTCACTAAGAAGGCAAACTTCACTAAACCTTCTGCTAGGTATCTACCTTGAGGTTGGCCTCCTTGAATGTGAGATTGCCAGTTCTGAGAAATCTTGATTGTTTTCTCTTCAATACCAATGTGTTCATTAATATTCCCATTGAGATCAGTTGTAAAGATTGTTATTGTAAACTTATATCGATCATACTGAATTTTGGCATCAGTTGATTCACCAGCTGCAAGGATTTTGCAAGGTTGAAATGTGCTTGTATACTGTGGTACTGATGAAGAAAGACCTATGACAATTCAAGTCAAAGTTGACAAGATTCATTAAAACATAGAGCTTACTCTTTGAAGCTTTGTGTTTAGACATCTGTTTCCTTGCACTTGAAGGTACTACTATTGATTGGCAAGTGGAAGTCTTGTAGGAGACAAATACCATGTTGTGGTCATTGTCATTGTCAGTATCCTGGAGAACTCTAATAAAGTAAGGAACCAAAATAAAAGGTGACTCAACTCACAGACATGATATGATAAACAAAAACACAAAGAGGAATTGTTTTTGACTTGACATTGGCATCATTCAAATGCTCTCTGCTTCTTAATGAAGTAAAAAAAGTCTCAATATTCTCTGTTGTAATTCTGGCCTTGTACTCAAGTTGATGTACTTTGTTGCTCCAATGCCAAAAGTTGGTCCGGACAAGTTGCTCAAAATATTAACTAGAACTTGAATAAAATACTTACTAGTCAAAAAGCTGCCTTCAGCTTGACCTTGGCATATTCAAACATGTTGGCAACTGGTTCAGACCCATTATATTTCTTAAGGAGAGGTAGAATTTGAACCTTACAAACAATTTGGTTAACCTCAACAAAGAGATATTTGAATTTAAAATGTATATACTTTTTTTGGAGCAGTGCCATTAGATGGGAAAATGGACAATGCCATTTCAACTGTGAAGATATTTCCCTTAGCTTGCATCTTCACTGCAGCAATGGCTTCTTTGGCTTTATGAGCTGCTTGAAGGGAAGCATTCATAGGGCATGAAGGAGGCTGGTTGAGTCAATGTTGAGATGCTGATTGATGATGTTCAATAGAATGCTCAAGTAAATTCCTAGTTATCACTGCATCATCTGAAGCAAAGCAAGTCAAAAAAAAAACTTAGATGTCAATGAATATGAACAACATACTTCCAACATTTAACACATTCACAGTAGACTCAGCACAGCACCACATTTTGGTGATCGAAGGAACTTATACATCACAGAACATACTTTGCACTGTGGCTTGGCCTGTATTTAGATATAACATAAGAAATATTATGCAAAAAAAAGCTCAGCTTTCCTCAATTGCTTTGCGCTCTTTGTTAGATGTCACATTTGATAAGGCCTGACATTTCTTGCATATTGAAGCAGCTAAATTGGGAAACTGAGTGCTGCAATCAGTATAAAGACCCATGAGATGCAAAAGAAGTCAAGGTTCAAGGTAGGTGGCTTGTACGTTGATTCATTAATTCAAGTCTGCAAAAAACTGGTAAAGAATCAAAAAATTTTGTATCAGGAACAATTGTATATTAGGTTGGCTATTGACAATCTGGTCTCACACAGATACATTTTTAGTTGAGTTGTAGTCTCTTCAGAGGCTTTGAAGAGAGCTGGATATCCTCTACTCCTTGTTTTTAAAGGATGTGTCAATGAATAATAGACAGACAAAGTCATGAAAAATGTTGGATTATCTCTTACAAATAGTACTAAATATGCTACTAATAGACATTGCACAAATAATAATGAGCGATTTCATATTGGTTGCCACTTTCAAGGCAAGTCTTGAAGTATCTAGCTTTCAAAATCCTCTACCATAATAAGGCTTTCCTTTTAAAAGTTGTCTAGAGTATAATAAGAGGACTACATAAGCAGAAGCATTGACTGAAAAATATTCCAAACATTGTTAAAAAAAGGTGAAGAAACGTGAAGATTGTTATAGACAGCCTGTGCTTGTGCAGCATACTCTGGAGAAACAAAGCGCACCAAAGCTTCACCACCTATCTCCTCCATAAGTGAGTGTACTACAGCAACATTGACCTTTTGTAAATAATTTTCAGCACCATATTTATGAGGAAGAGAAAAGGCAACATTTGGAGAAACACCAGAAGGCAAGAACTTATGGTTGTCTCTGCAAACTGTATGATTGTTCTGGTTCTCCATCCATAGGTTAAAATCTTGTTAAAGAAGTTTTGGCCAGAGCCACTGAACCAGTTGGCTAGGAGAAGATTTCTTATGAGATTCACAAAGTGACAACAATGGTAATTCATTATACATACTGTTGCTCAGGAATGGCAGAATCATAAATTCCCTCACCAGCCATCTAGTGAATATGGACATTGTCCCCCCATGATATGCAAAAGCACAACCAACCTCTTTCAATGGTAATATTGTCCATACTTCTTAGAAAGTGATGAGCAGGCCCAAACTCAACAATTTCTAATGCAGGTGAGAAGTGCTTGCTATAATCAGAGCAAGCAAAAATAAAGTGAGTATGGATATTCAGACCTTTGACATCAAATAATTTACTGAAGTGCACATGCAAAACCATATAGCAATGTTGTCTCAGAACCACAATCAGTAGTAGATTGCAATGGCATACCTGGATTTTTTTCAATTATATTACAAATAAAAATATTAAAGACTCACCACCGAGCTCTGCCACAAGAAACAGATTAAGATAGGCAATTGCTGCTTTTAAGTGATTGTTTGGAATGACCCATATTCCTAACCATTTACCAGACCACTTATCCTGAATTCCCCATATTGCAAACCCTATGCTGACAAGTTTGTTATGCCCATTGGCACTTCATTCATGGTGAGGGCTGATACTTGTTAGAATACCTTGATGTATTTCCTTGGATGTAGGTTCATGCCAAGCAAATCCTTCTGGATCTAGCATGCGCATTTGCTCCTTAATGGCTCTTCTATACAATAAAGCACAATTTCAAAGATATGAATCAGTGAATAAGAATCTTGAATATAAAATGAAAATAAATGTACTGTATAAGCAATGTTCCTGTGTCAAAAGTGATGTGCTCTGTAATAGTTTGAAGCCCTAGGCAGCCAGATGGGTCCTTTGACAATTGGTCAGAGACCAACTGCCACTTGTCAACATCAGACATAGCAGCAGTTGTAGCACTGCTGGTCTGTAGCCCAATGTAGTATGAAATAAGTTTCTGGTCCTCAGTCTCTGGAAAGAACTCTGTTAACCTGTAGTACAAAATAAGTTTCTGGTCTACAGATAGAGTAAGTAAATGAGAGTAAGTAAAATAAATATGGTTTATGTACTCTCAGTTTCTGGAAAAGAACTGAGGGCATTACTAAGTATAGGAAAACTATAAGCCAGCCTATAACGGTGGCTTAGGAAACTGTATAGTTGTGATTGACAATGATTGTTCCCAACAGAGAAAGGTAAAAATAAGAATAAAAATAAAGAAACCAATTTGAGTCCCTGGATAAGTAACTGGGAGTTGGACGCCACTGCCACAGTAAGGAGTCTATTTCAACACTCTCCCAAACTCCTGCTGAGGCTTAAGCCCAAGAAGCTCGACTATGCAGGAATGAGTGCTTTGTGGAAGGGGTTTAGTGAATAGGTTGGTGGGATTGTCGGCCGATGGAATGTGTGTGACCTTGATCTCTCCCTGCTTTACGTGTTCCCTGATGTAGTAATGGCAAATGACAATGTGTTTGGCCCAGGCATGGCCTTTTGTATACTGAGCTAATGCAAGAGCCAGTGAATTGTCAACACAAAGGGTGGCAGACAACACCTAGGGTAAGTCAACCTTGAGGAGCCAGTTGAACATCCACATGGCCTGCTGTGCCCCATGTGTGAGGGCCATGTACTCGGCCTCAGTAGTAGACAGAGCCATGGTGGGCTGTTGCTTTGAACTCCAAGGCATGGCTCTCCCAGCCATAGTAAATACGTAGCTGCCAGTAGATTGGCAGGTGTTAAGGTCTCCACCATAATCCGCATTGACATACCTGACAGGTTTGATGTTCCCAGCTCAGTAGTAGGTAATCTAGTAATCCAGGGTCCTGTTCACATACTGCATAACATGGGCTAATGCCTTCCAGTGAGCAGGTCTGGGGTTTCCCTGGAACCTCGCCAGCAATCCAACAGTATATGACAGGTCTGGTTGGGTAGTGGCCTGTGCCCACATGAGTAATCCCAAGGCCTCACAGAAGGGCTTGTCTTTCATGTACAGTTGATTGCTGCTGGTTTGCGGAGACTGTGACTCAGTGAGGACTAGGCCAGCAGAAAGGGAAGTGTATCAGGGATTTGAGGTTCTAAATCCAAAACGGTCCAACATCCATTCCAGGTAGGATTTCTGGGACAGGTAGATGTCCCCAGTAATAGGATCCCGGTCAAAACGTACTCCTAAAATATACTTGAGTTCTCCCATATTTTTGATTTCAAACTTAGACCCTAGTTCTCACTTTGCTATTTGGGATCCTTGGATGGTGGTTAACGCCCCAAGTACATCATCATTGTAGTTGTTGGTGATGGTGTGTTTGGCAGCAACTTGTTTGTACCTGATGCAACTGTTGGCTTGCAAGGCTAGATAACCCAGTCCACTGTATGCTCAGTCAAGGAGGTGCCACTAGTTGTGGCCTCCTTGCATTAGACTATAGAGCATCTTTTTGAGGTGGAGAGCCTTACCCTCACCTCCTTTGAACCCAGGAGAAGGTTTCATATATACAGAGTGTTCCAACCTGCTATTCAAGTAAGCTGAAACAAAATTGACTTGCCACATATGCATTCCCAATGCTGCTGCAATGGCAACAGTCATCCTCATAGATTCCAAACAAACAACCGATGTGTAGGTTTTGTCAAAATCTTCTCCTCAGATCTGGGTATATCCTTTGGCCACCAGGTGAGCTTTCCATTTTACAATTGCACCTTCAGCATTGTACTTATTAGCGTATACCCACATGCAGTCTACCAGCTTCTTTCCTGTAGGCACCTTGTCCAAGTCCACAACGTCCCATACCCCCTTCTCCTCTATTGTGTCCAGCTCTGTCTTCATTGGTAGCATCCAGAGGTCTGGCCTCTTAATGGCCTCCCAGTAACTTTGTGGGACAGTGTCTTTGTTGTCTTGATTGGTGGATGTGAGGAAGGCAAAAGCTGATGTTGTCAGTGCCTGCTTCAAGCACCTCATCCTTGGTGGCCCATTCCTCCCCTGCTGCTCTTGCAGCTGACTGAGCTGCGAGAGACTCACAAGCCTCCAAGATTGCGTGAGTTGATTGTGCTGTTCTAGTAAAATGCTGGAGAGCAACGATGGGTAAGTCTTCAGGCCCAGGGTTTTGATTCTCAAGTACCCTGTTGGTTTCCAATCAAGGGTGTAGAGGGCCATCAGATGGTTGGACATGTGGGGCAATCTGTTGTCTGGGTGGCAGGATTGGAGGTGTCGCTGGATTTATGCATACATGGGACGAATCTTCCAGATTGTCTCCTTCTGGAAGGGTTATCATGTGATGTCTTGTACCTTCTTCAAAGATTACATCACAATTGGTGATTATCAGGTGGTTGTTCCTGTCATAGAGTCAATACCCATGGCTCGAGTATCCCACCATCACGTACTTGATCAATCTAGGGTCAAGTTTGGATTGAATCAATTCCTTGGTGACCCTAGCATATCCAATACAACCAAATGGACATAAATAACCCACATCCTGCTTCTTACCTGACCACTTCTCCTCTGGAACTTTGTCTGGGTAACGAGTAGAAGGCAGTAGATTTTGTATGTATATAATGGTAGCGGCCGCTTCTGCCCAGAGACTTTTGGGGAGTCCACTCTTGGCTAACAGGCAACGCACACCATCGAAGACTGTGCAGATGGATCGTTCAATGACCCCATTCTGGGCATGGGCATAGGGCACAATAGGGGTGAGAACAATATCCATGTCTTGGCAGTATGCATGCCACAGGTGGTTAACCCACTCCCAACCATCGTCTACCTGAACAAGCCTCAGCTTATTTCTTGGAAACATAGGACTTCAGGGTGGTGAGTGTTGTGTCACTGGCTTTGTTTGTTATGTAAGTGGCCTGTAGTTGAGAAGATCCTGCATCGGTGAACATCATTAGGTATAGTGCTCCCCCTAAGGATGTGACAGTAGCTGGTCCTCATAAGTCAATGTACACCTTTTCACCTGGGGTCTGGATGTCTTCAGAAGTCCTGTCATATGGTTGGGTGGTCTGCTTTCCATATATACAGTCCTCACATAGGCCACGTACGTCTGGTTTGCCTCTAATGTAGAGTCTGCTGATCATTTGGTTTGTAACAAGCTTTTGGATAAACTGGGTACTTGCAGCATGACTGAAGCATCAGAGCCAGACATCCATCAGGGCCAGTTTGTCAAGTGATAATGCCACAAGGACCTGGGTAAGTAGGGTCTTGGTCTCAGTCTGTGATGTCAGTGGTGCTTTACTTCCAATTGGTGTCACATTTGGGGGTCCTCAAAGATTCAGTGTGTACATCCTATTTTTCTTCTCACCCACCATGAACGTTCTCCCAGCAGGGTCAACAAAACTGGCCTTCCCTCCTTTGAAGATGACCAAGAATCCCAGATCATCAAACTTCCCCACTGATATAAGGTTTGCTACTAATTCTGGGGTGTGCAGGGCTGGATTGAAGACAAGCTGAGAGGTATGCCCGTTTACAATAACTGATTTCTGCATAGTGCCTTCACCCAGTATGTTGAAAACTCCCCCTTGATTTGCAGAGATACTCCTTCTGGGGGTGGCGTAAAGCTGGTAAGATTCAAATTTGGTACAATTCACAAAACAATGATTGGTTGCCCCAGAGTCTGCATATGTAGGTACCTCCCCTCCACTGCTAGATAAGGTGAACGCACTGGTTGAAATTTCCATGTTTGACAGGTACAACTCCAAGGGTGTCAAGCTCGGATCATACACAGTGGCTGGGGCAAAATTTGCATCAGCTACAAGGGCATACATCATCTGAGTAGCGGGGTTCTCTGTGGTAACCACATTTGCGGTGGGAGGTTGGGTAGTGGTCTGAGGTGGGGTGCCATTACATCATTTGCCAAAGTTCAGAGGGAACTGACCCTCTTTTCCTCCACCCTTCCAATAGCAGTTTTTGATGGTGTGTCCTGTGTGCCCGCAATTTGAGTTCATGCATACAAGCTTCTTTTGGGGTTGTGGTGCTTTTGTGAGTAGGGCCGTGGATGCTGTGCCTCCACCTGTAGATACTTCTTTCAAACATTCTCAGTGAATATTCAAACCCACAATGAATTCGACCAAGGTTTTTGTGGATTGGAGCAATGCAATAATGTAGTCCCATGATGCCAGGAGAGATGAGATTACAATGGCTCTGAACTGGTTGTCTCTAAGGTCAGCTCCTTTTTCAACTGTGGTATTCCATGATTGCAGGTTTGCGACATGTTTTTGGAAGTCCATTCCATCTGAATATTTTGTAGCCCTCAACGCATTTTCAGCTGAGTTTGCTCCCAAGTCTGAGACCGTTCCGTAGGCCTCTTTTAATGTTTTCCAAACCTTCACTGCTGTGTCCAACATTTTTATCCCAAGGCCAATTGGGTTTTTAGTGTTGTATATGATTAGTGCCAATGCCCATGCATTTTGGACCTGCCATTCATGATAGGACGGCGTGTTGTCCCACCACTCCGTTGCTGCTGGGGTAGGTAGTATTGTTTTTGGGTTTGGTGGGGTTATTGTTCCATTGAAATATTCTTCTGTGCCTCTCAACCTTGCCACAAGAAGTACTCGGTCTTTAAACATAATGTAATTCATCCTGTTGAATAAGAATTCATTTGGAAAGGTAGGAGGGTTGCTGTTTTCTCCTGTGGAAGTAGTGGAAGTCATTTTTGTTTACTGTATTTGAGCGCTTTTCAGGGCCCATAACCTGTAGTACAAAATAAGTTTCTGGTCCTCAGTCTCTGGAAAAGAACTCTGTTAACCTGTAGTACAAAATAAATTTCTGGTCTACAGGTAGAGTAAGTAAATGAGAGTAAGTAAAATAAATATGGTTTACGTACCCTCAGTCTCTGGAAAAGAACTGAGGGCATTACTAAGTATAGAAAAACTATAAGCCAGCCTATAATGGTGGCTTAGGGAATTGTATAGTCGTGATCAACAACAATCATTCCCAACAGAGAAAGGTAAAAATAAGAATAAAAATAAAGAAACCAATTTGAGTCCCCAGATAAGTAACCGGGGAGTCGGACACCACCACCACAGTAAGGAGTCTATTCCAACACCCAATGGTTCTGGCTCAACAAGCTACAGTAGCCTCACTGAAAGGCAATATTCAAAGATTATCTGGGGTGAAGATGGGCCAAAGATAGTACATACAACATTTTGATGTCATGATCAGCTAACAGCAGCTCTGAAATTGTTTTACAGTTTGTAATCCTCTGCCTATAATACCCACGAATCAACTCAAGAACCCTCTCATCATCTTTGTGTTAGAATACAGTAAGGTCACCACGACAATCACCTTGATGTGCCAAGCCAGGAACCACTCTTCACATTGTGACGGGCCAAGGCACCGCACCTCTTCACACCTAGACAATGGAGCGACAAACGTATATATGTACAGACACGTAGAATAACACCCTCAGTCGCTTATACGAGACTGAGGGTGAGCTAACTTAATCTATATTCCATGACCATACCACTGACTATATTACTACAGTATCAATACTCATATTACCTTTGTATAGGTACAGTTTCTAATATAGTCGCTTATACAAGACTGAGGTATCAATACTCATATTACCTTTGTATAGGTACTCTAAGTAACAGTCCAAGCTCTAACACTTTGGGAGCTAGAAATATATGTCAAACTATACTAGCAAAAGAAAAACTAAAACTCATGGCAATCTTTATACTGATTTTTGCCCATGGGATTATTAGATTGAGAATTGGAAGGCATTGTAAGTGGAGAACAGATGCAAGAGCTTTGTACATGACAGCAGAGAAATGTATTGATGAACTAGATTGCTCTATCGCAATCTTTAATACCCTTAAGCTGATACCATGAAAACTAGAAAATTCTCAACCAATTCAGAAATTCAACGTGGTGGTAGTCAATTTACTTTACATTGAATCAGAGAAGTGGGCTATAAGTGGATCTCAGTCACTTGCAGAGGTGGGTCTCAGAAAAGTAGAAAGTTCTTGAGCAATTTAATGCCGTGGTGTGGTGATACTCAATGTCACATTTAACATTGAATCAGGAAAGTGGATTGTTGAATCGAGAAAGTGGGTCACCACACGCTACATGGTAGTCACCTTGCAAAGGTCTCAGGTGGGTCACTCACATCATCGGTAGACATGTAATGGATGTTCTTATGTTAATGATAACATATAAGTTTTTCCGAGAAGACATATACCTGTTGTGAAGACAAAGTACACAAAAACCACACAAGATGTGACAAATCTTACAATTTTACCTAAGAACATCATATATGACAATGAAACTCTATTGTGAATGGTGCGGATGTTACTATGACGTGAGGATGTCAGGTGAGTATGGGAAGAAGTTCGAGTCTGGAGTTCAAATCCTACCTGATACGCATGCTACACGGTAATTATCTCTATCATCTCTATCATTCCGTCATGTCCTCACCGGGCATCTATTAGTCTACATATCCCCAATCTTAGCTGATCCGGCTTCATCATACAATGGTTCAATGGTTCACTGGTTCACTGGTTTGAAGTGCATGATAATTCCAATTACGCCGGCGGGGCTTCCTCGCTCAATCGGTGTTATGATCCCAGCCAATCAACTGTACGCACAAAAAATCTACGGCTTCCTTCATCTCAACCCATACCTCTCCTTCGTCTCATGTCATCTCATGGAATCCTCCCGATCTTTGGAGCGAACCACCAACGCGCCGTATCCTGGATCCTCGCCCTCCTTCCGAATCGGAGACGGACTACCTGCCGTCACTATCCTTAATTATCCTCGAGTTTGAGTTTGAGTAAGAATTTCAAACGCGGCCATTTCGCCGGCGGTTCAAGCGTACGTACGTCATTCCTCTATTATCTCTAGCATTTCGTCATGACGCCGGGTAGTCCTTTCGCTTCTTCCCTTTCCAGAACATGGCCTTCGCCTTGTCCAACCGGGTATCTATCTAGTCTATTTATCCCCCAAATCTCCATTCCTCTCATAGCTGATCTGGCTTCACGGTTCAATGCTTGTGTCTTCGAACCTGTCCATGTCCTTTTTTGTCAAGTCTGCAACGGTTTTCAAGGCAAAGTCTCCGATAACAACTGTACGCACACAACTTTACGGCTTCCTCCATCTCCACCCATACCTCTCCTTCGTCTCATGTCATCTCATGGAATCCTCCCGATCTTTGGAGCGAACCACCAACGCGCCGTATCCTGGATCCTCGCCCTCCTTCCGAATCGGAGACGGACTACCTGCCGTCACTATCTTTACTTATCCTCAATTTGAGTTTGAGAAAGCATTAAAAGCGCGGCCATTCCACCGGCGGTTCAAGCGTACGTACATTATTCCTCTATTATCTCTATCATCTCTATCATTCCGTCATGTCCTCACCGGGCATCTATTAGTCTACATATCCCCAATCTTAGCTGATCCGGCTTCATCATACAATGGTTCAATGGTTCACTGGTTCACTGGTTTGAAGTGCATGATAATTCCAATTACGCCGGCGGGGCTTCCTCGCTCAATCGGTGTTATGATCCCAGCCAATCAACTGTACGCACAAAAAATCTACGGCTTCCTTCATCTCAACCCATACCTCTCCTTCGTCTTCATGTCATCTCATGGATATTCTATCTTCTCGATCTTTGGAGCGAAACACCAACGCGCCGTATCCCGGATCCTCGCCCTCCTTCCTAATCGGAGATGGACTACCTGCCGTCACTATCATTAATTATCCTCGAGTTTGAGTTTGAGTAAGCATTTAGAGCGCGGCCATTCCACCGGCGGTTCAAGTGGACGTACGTCATTTCCTCTATCACTATCATCTCTATCATCACCATTTCGTCATGTCCTCACCCGGGCATCCTATCTACTCTACATATCCATCCCCCAATCTGCATTCCTCTAGTTACCGTCGGAGTTGATCCGGCTTCATCGTTCAATGGTTCAATGGTTCAATGGTTCAACGGTTCAATGGTTCAATGGTTCAACGGTTTAACGGTTTAACGGTTCAATGGTTCGACGATTCACTGGTTCACTGGTTCCATGTTCATGTTCATGTCCATGTTCTTGTCCGTGTCCATGTCCATGTTCTTGTCCATGTTCTTGTCCGTGTCCATGTCCATGTCCATGTTCTTGTCCGTGTCCATGTCCATGTCCATGTCCTTGTTAGTGTCCATGTCCATGTCCATGTCCATGTCAATTCCTCATTCCGCAGGCGGGCTTTCTCACTCAATCGGAGTATGACCCAGCTAATGTGCATGGCACGCACGGCTCAAGTTCATCATGACTGATTGCCTGCCTGCCTCTCCTCACAGCGGCGCTGGCAAAACCGTTCTTCCATTTCCATTTCCACTCCCATCACAGTACACCGACTCGACTCAGTATGCGAAACAGGAAATCACCATGACTGCTTCTTTCTTTCTCAAGTATGCGGGGTTTGTGTGAATTGACGGGGATGTGATACATGCGGGTGGATCGAGATCCGACGTGTTCGACGCGGGGAGAGGGCAAGTTGTGTATTCGCTACTCCGAAATGGAGACCCGTCGCTGGGTGGATATATATATACACACGGCGGATATGCTCGGAAGCTGGTGTCGCTGATAGTTGATACGAATTAAGAACCGATATCGTTATCAGGCTGAATTATTCATTCTGTGGCTTAGGAAGAGGGATCGTAAATACAGGGCTATCTCGCGAAAATCGTGCCCAGAGCAGTATG
This sequence comes from Termitomyces sp. T70a, assembly GCA_017657195.1. Lineage (NCBI taxonomy): Eukaryota > Fungi > Basidiomycota > Agaricomycetes > Agaricales > Lyophyllaceae > Termitomyces > Termitomyces sp. T70a. Next base: position 25,512 of record JAGGAT010000223.1, on the reverse strand, counting down.
CATCCCTATGCATATGATGTTCCATTGCTCCGACTGATTACTATTGATACCTGAAGCTTGAAGGCCGATAGGTTTTGCACGGCCAATCCTTACACGGGTTCAATACTATTCATTCTTCCGGTGTCGCCGGCGTTAGATGTTCGCTGTCCGAGGAAGACGTTTTATGTAACTACGTCATTGCAAATGGGATGAACCCGTTTTCATTCGGTTTCGGCACGAGATTTTCTATTCAGCATAGGCTCTTCACTGATCTGCATTCGAGCGAGGAAGATTGAAGACGCGCACCGTTCATTGTTTTCTGACTATCTTTACTTTCGTCGCAGTAAAGCCTCTTGCTTTGACAAATTGGACACAAAGTCCCCTTGAGATACGAGACTACAGCATTTCCTCAAGTAAAATCCAAGCAGCCACTTCGCCACCCACGCCACACATCCCAAGTACATCATTGTAGCTTTTATTTATCTTAATGAAAAGTGTCAGGATTCTTTGATCGGGCAGATTGTTTGAACGAGCTTCTGTACCTAGGGTCGAATAATAGCTCAATGTTTACTCTAGCAGTACTCAGAACATTCGCTCGTCCCGTGGTAAGACGATGTCCATATCAAGGTTAGCAAAGGCTAGATTCGTTTTTTAAATTTGATTCTTTCATCAACATGAGGACGATCCGCAAAGTACGCGAGCTGACCAAATCACAGATAGAATTTGTTAACCTTGTGGTTTGCCCCCGTCCCTTCGCCATCCACCCATTGGAGTTGCATATCGCGATCACTTGGTCGGGGCTGCAAGGAACCCCAAAACCATGATCACGTCACCTCTAGGAGCGTCTAAATCCACAAGAGGTTTTGGCAAAGTTCAAACCTTATACTGTATGGTCCCGAAATTGACACTCAGATTACTGGAAAGGAAAGTGTCGATAATGTTCCTATTCCTTCGGTATTTACTACAAGTTCCATCTTTGATGTCCCGTAAAGAAGAACTGTCGTCGACCATTCCTAAAGAAGTAATGGGAGATTGTAAGGACTTTATATCAGCAAGGTCACCGTGACGGTGAAGTAGATCCGTGCGGTGTAACCTAGGATGACGGTGATATTACGACAATGAAATGCATCTTCGGGCCTATTCTCGCCTGATCCATAGAGCCTATCTGCGTATTTCGTAATTTCGACGGGCTTTCCTTGAGTTTGTATGAAGGGTACACGGATTCTTCGTCACAGTCGCAGATCAGGATCACTGCCCTAATACGTGTCTCGGGTTCCTTCATCCCAAAATCATAAGAGTCATTCTTGGAGCTTCTAATCCACGACGGGGTTTGGAAAGCTTCAAACATTCACTGTCGTCCTAGACTTGCATCCAAATCACTGGAAACCATTTCCAATAACGTTCCTACTCCTTCAGTACGTCGTGTGTCATCCACTACAGGGTCCATCTTTGATGTCCCGTAAAGAAGAACCATCGTCGACCTCTGGGAGATTGTGAGGTTTTATATCGGCAACGCGGAGCAGTCCTGTGCGGTGTAACTTGAAATATGGGAATATGACAACCAATTGAAACATATCTTTTCGCCTTATTCTACCATGATCTCTCGGCCGTATTCGGGCATTTCGCAGTTTCAATGACTTTTCTTAAATCGTATGAAGGCGCACAGATTTTCTCAGAGATTGTCGCGCAGCATGCATCAAAGATGCGCGATGTTCACGGGTCCATGGTGTAAAATATGTATTTTTCATTGATATGGGGTGATGGCTTTGGGGCAAGGCCTCGGTACATGCAGCCTGTTGTCACGAGGACCCTTGTGAGATAATACGAGATATATCCAGCAGGAGAAGGGGTAAAAATCTTGTAAGATGTAGGTCAGGTGTAGGGTACGCTTAGAAGCCTTCTGAAAAAACCTGAGGACATGTTATGACTTGGCGGTCCGCAAATGTGTTGAGCATCTACCTTGCCAAAAGCATCGTATCTGGCGGCAGAGGAGCCACCGATGTCCAAGGCGTATCACAGAGCCGTGGCGTAGACTGAGAATCGCCTCCATTTCTGTCAATTTGAGCCCACGCCATGGTCCGAAACCTGACCGATGACCCCTGAGTCTAGAAGGGTTATCTGTCCCCAGCGGAACGTCTGTGACTTCGTTGGTCTGATACGAGCTGCATGTCGTTCGCGAGCTGGTTTTCTTCTTGGTGAACCTAGGCACAAGGTGCATGTTTAATGTTCAACACCTGTTGAATAATCAATACTTTGACATTTTTAAATGCGTAAGTTCTTTTCCCACCTGTGACAGTGAAGATCGATCGAGAAGTGTGGGATAGATAGTTGAGATTGATTTTGTAGGTGGGAGGCAATGGGACAGAAAAGGTTGAAGCAAGACCAAGTTCTCGTCTGTCATGCGACATTAAGCTTAGGTGATAGGCAACTTGGTGAGGAAATCGTCATAAATACAATCAACTTAATCCACGCGAAAACCGCAACATTGTACCATGAAATCACCAATTTTCATCAGAAATCAACCACAGAAGCACGGTATGAACCGATTTCAAACACACACCACGGGATAAGGTTTATGCGATGTATTTTCACGACTCAATGTCATTTTATGGTTTCACGTTCCCAACGGGAGAAGCTGTTGCCGCCCGCCGAGTCTGAATTATCATGACAGACAACAACACGCACGAGAAGGCTCCAGTCGATGACGTTCTTCGAAGAATGACGTGGATATCAACAAGACATCGATCAGTTTCGGCAGGGCATTCGCGGGCGCCTTTGACTGACATCTGGCATGCGTTCTTTCCTCATTCGAACCTTGCATTTTCGTTTGACGCTCTTCATAGGAGGAAGTAGCGATGAACACCGCAAATGATTGGAATTGTCGATACCAAAGGAGGGGAAAGCCAGTCTCGAGTGCCTTGCAAAGATAACAATAATATATACAGATAGCTTTCATCAGTCAACAGTCACCCCTCGTGATCGTAAGTCATCTTTCGCCTGGGAGATTTCCTGTATAAGAGCGAGGGAAAAGAACCTCGTCAGAGTCCAGAAACCGAGGAAGTAATGGAAAGGAAATGGGAGTATCGGCGGAACCAAAATTTAAGGATGAACGTGGGACGAGATGTTCTTAAAGTTGACTTGGCAGGTCGTCTACAGTGTGGTGTATGTGCTTGGCACATCGTTGCAAAAGAAGGGAAGAGCGTACGACTGTAGGAACAGAAGCACAGTAACAAATCCAAGGAATTGGTTCGAGATATGAAAAGAGGACAAAAAGGCCCGACTAAAGATACTGATCGAGATTTGAAGGAACTCACTTGAAGAAGTTCTGTGTATGCTTCAGGGCAGTCCCTAAATGAGAAAATGCCCATCCCAAGAGACCAAAGGGCGTATGAACCGAACGAGACAAGAAGCCACCACGGGAACTGCAGCCACGAAAAAAGCTTCATCAATCGAGACTTGGTGGGGTAAGTATGTGAGCCACGCACCACGGGGATAATCTTCTGCACTACTTTCTCTTCAAAAAAAGGAACGGTGATAATTTGGAAGAAGGCCAGGAGGTAAAGCGTTGAAAATACAGCAACGGCTACACCCACACGAGTTGCGCGAGTCATTTCGTAATTGAAGACGTTTTTCGAACGAAAGCAGGCCAGAGATTAAGAAAGGAGTTAATGGCGTTCTACTTTCAAGAAAGTAAAGATAGTGTCTTGAGAAACGATGAATGGACCGTCAGGAGATTGACCACGTGGCACAAGATCTAATCTGATACTCTATTACAGACTTTTTTTTTTCCTGGATCGTGTTCCTACGATATACATGAGTTCATCGACATTTCGTTGTCTTTTTTATCTATAAAACTGTGCTTGCAATGAATTTAATTGAAACCCCTGAAAAGCTCATACGTTCGCGAAGAATTTCAGGCTCCTTAATATCAGAACGTCGCAAACCGATTTATAGGTCATCTGAACCAGAACATCATGGATCACAATTGACTAGGATTCAAAGCCTCTAAACACAAGTGGTATATCGACAAAGTGCAGTCTTACGCGCGGACGAGCTTAGTCAGGTTACCAGCGTCAAACGACTTTCTTAAATCGTCATTCCCTGCGGCATACGTTAACCATCATTTCTACTTACAAATAAAATGTAACATACCTCCGATGTGTTGACCATCTTGTTACGGACGTTCAGCAAGGATAAAATGGAACGAGTAACAAGATAATACGCACTGACAAAAATATTGGGCACAGTACGTTGACCCGTTTTCTCTAGCAAATAAGCTTGGATATCGGATCCATCGTCCCTCTCGTCGAGTCTACAATACAAATAGTTTAATCATGGAAAGCAGACAAAAGCTATAACATACTCGTAGACAGTCGTCTCGACATCAGGAAACTCGTCCTTAAAGAGTGCTTTGGCCTTTCTACAGTATGGGCACCAGCTCTTGGAGAAAATGGCAACTTTGTTGTCCGAAATGGCAGCCTGTGAAAGTGGTCATGAAATCAATTCGGTTACCGCAAAGAGTAAAGAAAAAAAAGCTAAGGACCCACATCTACAAATTGTTTCACCGACATTATCAATGTACTTTGAGAGCGAGAGAAGGACCAAAGGAAGGCTGCTGCTGCACTTGATCTTGGAGGTAGTCGTCGAAAGGAAAGGCAGTTATAAAGGCGGGGGAACATTCGAGTTACTCAGCCGCAAGTGATGCAAATCTCACATGGCGTCACCATCCACGTGATCGGTCGACCAGGCGCTTGTGACCTTTTAACGTTTAACGTAAACTCTCACTCATGTCGCCAGAATGGAAAGCGTTCCTCACTCATCTATCGTCTCTTCATCCTCTCTACCAAAGAAGGTCATAATCTCCGTTAACATCCGGATTTTCTCCTTTGAAATCTATACACTTGACCTCGCCAGTCACTGGACCTGCTGTTGACTATTCAACTGGGATATGCATATAGATCAACCCGATCCCTAAGTTTGTAACCAGAAAATACTGTGCTTACATCTATTCATGAAGTCCACGATGCTGGATCACTCTCTCCGAGTTCAGGTGATTTGAACTCGACTAGATCTGGCCGACAAGACCAATCTTATGGCTTGTGGAAGTATATATCAGGGACCAATCAAAAGCTACTATTCTGCTGTGAATGGATAGTTTACAGTCCATATACAAGATTAGACACGCATCCCCACACCCCGCTTCTCAACTTCCCTTGCTTCTCTCAGCATGCTCAAAATTCACCCGCGTCCGGTCAGTATCGACGCCAACACCCATGCGCCGCACAATTCTGTACTTGAACTCTCATTGGTCGAGAAGACGACGTCAGCTGGCTTTGCTGATGTGCCACATTCTGACATGTTTCCAAATTGAACCGATCGGATTGTGCTCATCCTTTTCGCTCGTCCTCAAGTCACCAGGTATTGCTCCAGCTATCGTTCCAAAGATATTCGCCAATGCCATCCATGCCATATGACCCATGCTGTCCGATAGATAGGCTGTCCGATCGATAAGGCCGTCATCCATCCGAACGGAGATTCGGAAAAGTCAGCGGGACTCGAGAGACGCACCGCCCAAAGAAATTCCAGTTTATTGTCGGAAAACTGGGTATTGGGTCGTTCAATTCACAGTATCGACTTCTGATCTTCCTCGTTCGTGCTCCCATGCATTTCGGCGTCTGATTCCGGAAGGTTCAATGTTTTGCAACCACCTAAAATGTCCATCGGAGCACTCCAAAAAAGAACCTTTGACTATTAGATTTTGCTCACTCGCCTTATAGTTAAAGTTAAAGAAGCTAAAAATGCAAAGAAAGTTGAGTTGGTGAACTTTTTGAGGTCATTCTGCTATTCCACCATTGAGCTGTGTTCAACTGAAACACGTGATAGTGACGCACGTGTCCTTTCTATGAGAGAATTTTGCCTGCGCCAATCAAACGCAAAACAGCTTCACCCGCAACAAATTTGGTGTTCTTTGGCTATGGAGGTTAATCTTTGCCCACGTAGCTATGTCATGCTTCTGCAATGGCAAGGTAGCCAGTACATTCAAGCGCCTGAGACCAGCCGCAAGTCCTTTTCGTCCATGCGCTACTGCTGAGTACCTCGTATCTAGGGATTTTCTGGAAATCCACTGTTCACCTTCGGGTATTCATACACACGGGTGGTACATACGAGCAGAAAAAAATCTGCTCGTATGTACTGATCGATAGATTATCTTCTGCCGACTGATTACAGTGCGCATCATGGTATCCACGGGCTGGACTTTATTGTCTCCGTAAGTTCGATTCCTTTGGTTACGGTAACCATGCACGAAATGGGGGATGGTAACGGCAGGGCCAGCGATATTTGTTTTCGATCTCGACCCATGACGTCGAGGAAAGATAACTTCGCCTTCCCACTTGTATGTACATCCACGCCTCTCACCTCTGAAGTGCGGAAGTTCGGAAACCCCCTCAGCTACTCGTCCATTCGTACCGTCAATCCTGCATTCCACGCTATCCGCAATGCAGATCACACCCACAAATCGTCATACCGAGGATTTTTTTTATGATCCCAGGTTTCATTTCTCGTTATCGATGGGATTCCACCCGCCCTGCCCCTCCCCGAGCCAGCTCGCTCCACTTGCCTCGCCTCGTGGGGGATGTGGGGCTGTATGTCCATCTAGGGGTGTATCCGGGAATCAGGCCCCTAGCCCCCCAAGCCTTGCTCTGAAATTAATTTTAAGCGAAATTCCGGTGATTCGGGCCGGGAATCTAATGCGGTTGATGCGTGCTAGTGCAGTTTTTGTCCCTCGTAACCACCAAGGTCCATCTGAACTCCGATTATAAACTTCACTCCCGTCGACTATGCTATTACCCCTGGAAATACAAGGTCCTCCCTTGTCACAAGTTTTATTCGTCACCTCCTTTAATTTTTCCAAGTATTCAATTATTCAGACTTCTCTATTATTATTTCGTTGTTATTTTACTCACTTTACTGTATAAGTTCCATTATATTAGGCTCTCAACACTACAATCATGCTTGAAGTTCTCAATCCTTATATTTCGCTTGTCAATGCCGTCCGCCTCAAGTTTTAAGCAAACTCATAATAACAGTTACTTTGCACCAGCATCCTACATATTGAAACGCGAAATCCCCAAGCGTGTCTTGAGTGATTCGGGAGACGTCAACTCAATACACATCTTTACATCTGTCTTTCAACTCGCCTGATGCACCGGTGGATCACCAACTCCCATCCGCTCATACCTTCAAGCTTCAACATTGATCCCTCGTATCTTACGTACCAAGCTACCGCGCCTTGTTAGGATTCACTTTAGACACCAAGTAAGGTGCATCAGTAACTATCCATAATATGTAAGCCCAATACATGCATAGATACACCGCCACAAACTGATGTTTCACCAACGGAAACTTGATGACAGAAAGATAGTCAGTCACTTTACGTACCGCGTCTCATAATGACTGAAGCTGAAACTAAGCCGTGGCCGTGGCATTGAAGTATCGGGCACAATCACGAACCGGACTTTTTACAATAAATACATTTCATGTATACCTGAACGTCCAACGTCCAACGCGTATCCACATGCCCTGATGCGCATTTCGAATGTCGAGAGGCGCCAAGCCACCGTGGATCGCGGCTGCGCGTGGGTCGGGTTGCCAGGACAAAAGAGCCCCAAGGGCCGCGTCAGTACCCAGCTCTGACGGATGTCAAAGTACCGGTCACATCATGTATATCCGACCCCAGCCTCACCCCCTCGGGTCAAGCGAGTGTACACAAGTGCGCAACCGTTTCAAATGCTTGGTTATGATATGATAAGCATGATTCACGGACCCCGCGAAACCGAGACTTGGATCTCAACGTCTCCCTTATTATTGTTATTATTAATATTGATAACCATCGCTCTGAATGGATTGAGACCAGACAGCTTTGGTTTCGCCCCTCTTCCGACCCATATGCATACATGACACTACACAAATGTCCGTGGAACCCCACGCATCGCGAGTATCCTTCAAAATTAAGTAACGTCAACCTCCCCAATCTCTCTCAGAGAAGGACCAGGACAAGGCCAAGGATCCATGGTTTTAATCCCCCCAATGCACTTCACTCGACTCTCACCAACCTCAACTATTGCACAAGAACATCTACATTGGAACTACGATACTTGTTTCCCCCTGTTAGATATAGAAATAGAAACGCTCCCCCCAGGTCGCACAACCCCTGGGTTCAAGAGCGAGAATTGCATGTATCCTAATAGCTCTATGGCATACACAAGTCCTTTGGTAAATATCATATGTGCCTCTACTGCAGCAAACCATGTTACAATGCAGATAAACAACTACAGCAAACATTTGAAACAATTCCAATCTCTTTTGCAATCTAGGCATTCATGTGACATCTGGATGTGGCTACTAAAATGGGCTCCTTTAATCAATGAGTCCATGAATTGCTGAATCAACTTGACCTTGATAATGATTTTAACATCTTTGATGATATTGCTTGTGGATCTGAAGTCTTTGAGGCAGTAGCAAACAAAGATATCAGAGAGCATTTGAAGGTTGCTGTCATGACCCGCTTACTCCGGACCTCCGGATGTCACAGATGTCACAACTGTCACATTCCTCCTACTCCAGACCTTCCCACATCATCTCCTGCCTACTCCAAACTTTGCAATGTCATTCCCTGCCTACTCTGGACCCCCTAACATGTTCTGACCCCTTTAAACATTCTCTGGAACTCCCCTGCTACCTTTATAAACTACCATCACATCTTTTAGTGAGTCTGGCCCCATTTGCATTATTTATTAGGCATCTGGGCCATTGCAGATCCACTATCTGCATAATCTATCAGGTATACAATTGTTTATCCACTCTGCTACTCTCTATAGAGTCCTGGACTTTATCATAAATATCCGGAACTAGTGCTAGGAGTATGTAAGACTATAGGTAGCTCAGATGTACCTTAGTCTCAATATTGAACAACTATTACTGTGATCTCCTATTTCCTTTGTGCTTGCTATTTCTGTCTCTCTTCATGCTTGCTCCTGTAAATACTTGTCCAGCATGCACTACCTTGACTGGCATGTGCTATATTGACTGGCATGCACTACGCTACTTATCAAAACTCTGGCCTCATCAAGAAATCCCATCCTTGACTTGACCTTCACCCAACTCCAATTCCTGAACCCTGGAACAAGTCAACAACTCCAGACTTGCCAATTTTGACTTTCCCATGCTCCAAAACACCTCCTGGAGCCATCAACACCCTGAGCACATATAGTTCAGCACTCAAGTCTGCCTTGTAAGGACATTGCTTCTTGGAAAAGGCCTCCAGGTCAGCAGAACCTAACAGTTGCCAGCTTTATTGCAACAAAGTTTTTGATTGCTGGGTCTACATCTGGATCTTTGTCAACCTTGCTCCTAGTTTGAAATACAAGAAAAAGTTTGTAAATCCTAGTAGCATCTTTTCTGGTCCAAACAAAATTGAAGATGCTCAACCATATCTTGTTGTTGGGCTTCATCCTGCTATCAATCAGCATGGAGGACTTTCTATTTGGATTACTAATACCAAGTCTCTTATCTCTCAAAGCTCTATATTCTCTTTGCAATGGCAAATGGGCCTAAGATGATATACTTAAATGAACTTGTGGGGCATTCAGGCAAGATTGGTTGTCACTTATAGTGTGGACTCTTTGGGCAAAAAAAGCTAGAATCTTCTTATTACTTCCCTCTTCTATCAAGATTGGATAATTATCATGTCCCTAGATGCAATTACAATGATGTTCCTCCTCATATCATCTATGAAATAAATGTGAATTGGTACAACACTAGTTTGGCACTTGTGGTCTCATCTTGCACTAAGCGGGACTATGAGTTCAACTGCCATGAGACTGGTATCCACAGATCAAGCATATTCTCAGGCCTTCCAATTGTTCCACATATGTCTCTTGGTAACATTATGCACCTTATTTTAAATCTTGCTGATCTGCTCATCCCTTTATGGCAGGAAAGTTTGAATGTGCTCAAACAGACTCATGCAATACCTGGTATTGGGCTGTTCTAGAAGGCAAGAGATAGCAGGCTCACAGTTGAGACATAGCACAATGCATATCCTATCTCTCTGGTTCATTGGTTAGCCACCACAGAATTCTAATGAAAGGATAAACAGTGAGTACTAAGCATGGAAATTCTTGCCTACCTCTTTAAACTTGGACCAGTCTCTTTTACTATATCATTTCCACTAATAGATAGTGCTCCTATTGCAAACCAGTCTCAGAAGTCCATATTTGTAAGGGCATAGCTAGTGTACCTAATGCTACTTACTAATTACTACTTTGATAACAAGCAAGAAGCCCAGCAAACCAGTGAGGATGAGCTGAGCAATGAGCAAGGGGTGAAGGTGGTCAGCAAGCAGAGGTAGCTCATAAGAAGACTTACAGTCAGTTCAGTAAAGAGACCACTGAATACTCATTTGACTAACAACTACTGACTAGATAGTTTCTGGTATGTAATGCATATGACAACAATAATACAAAAGATAAGTAAGTCTGATCTCTATGATTTGTATAGGGTGACTAATACTGATGGAAGGGAGTCAGACAAGGCCTAACAATGGTAATAGGTGCTTACTCACTAAGCCAGAGCTAGATTTAGAAAGTCTGCAATGAAGCAGAGCAGTCTCCTTACAATATTATTTATCAAAAGTTAATTACTTATAGACAAATTCAAGTTGCACACTTACATCTCATTCAATTTGCTGAATTTGAATCAATATATATTTAATGCCATGACAACTAGATACACATGATACAGCAATTTGTATGTGGTCAATAAGGCTATATGAGTTAGGCTAGGCATTACATACACATAGTAGACCAAAAAATAGACTATTGATAATCTCATAAAAGAATTCAAGTAACACTCAAATCCCTACAAACATTTCTTACATTGTGCAATTGAGCAAGCAGGAATTAACTGCCAAAGAAGGTTATATCCTCCTCTATGTGGCAGATACATTTTTTTGTGACATTACAAATGCTAAAAGCAGAGCATTGCAGCTATATCTGAAAAACAATAATCAAGAATATATACTCCAAACATTCAAGATAATTCAACAGCTTAATTACATTTATCAAATGATTAAGCAGCATGCTTACTTTGAAAAGAAGCATAGAAACCTCTCTCAAAGTTGCATGTAGGAAAGAAATATGAGAGTGAGTATTTTTAAAATCTTAAGTATAATTTCTATGCATGTTGCACTTGTTTTACCTCAATAATCTGAAGTTTGAGGAAGTTTACTTTTACTTCTGACTAGAAATAAATCAAAAAAATATGAATACTTACATAATCCTAATATTACTAAAAAAGAAGAAATAGATGCAACATTGGCATAGAAATTGGCCATAATACCTTGTTTTGTACTAGTTGAAATAACAACAGATATTGATTTGGATAGCTTAGATACTTTATGCCAGCACTTGAAAGCTTTCAAATCAGAATTGGTTTTGTGTAGCAGTATCCAGTAATTTTGCAAAGAATTTCAGGAGGCAGCTGAGTACTTCTGATAAAGGGCTTTATAACTGACTTTCTTGTATTCAGGTTCAACTGATATTGAGGTAACAGCATAAGTAGACAAAAACAACAAAGTAGCCATAGTAGCAAAATAGTTGTTCAATTAAGATTGCCAGTACAAGGATAGTGGTTATTTATCCAAGGACTTGCAGTTTTATACATAGCTTGAGCAAGAAGCTTGTTACTACTTAGAACATGGTCTTTTCTACTCTGTAGCACCTTCTATTACTAATTAGAGACACTATCCAAACTATGTGCAGAATAAGCTTTAGCAATAGATGAAATAACCTCTATAGCATGACTAATATGAGGGTCTTTGTGCTTGCTTTTAGTTATGTAAATAATGTATGATGAAGGTTTTTCAAGTGTAGTATTATCACCTCCATTAAAGGCCTGTATAAGTTTAAATCAAGAGTGAAGAAGTTGAATCAAAACACTAATAAAGTGACAAGCAGCATGATAAAATTTAAGAGCTGTAGATCATTATGATAAATTTATTTATAAGCTTCTTCAATAATATCTAGATAAGTTAGATTTTGAGGGCTGTGGTGGCAATCAGAACATAGCTCATATGTTGCTACAAAATCAAATTGTACAATGACTTGGGACAATTGTAAGTAAAAAGTTGCAAATAATGATGCTGGTGCACTATGATGAGGCTCCATATTCATCAACTGTACAAGCTGTAAAAGCACAAGGATATCAGTTTTTAATTGGAATGCAGGAAAATAAAAGTTCAAAACAACTTGTGCTTCAAGAATTTAACAAAGATGATTAGACATAAATTGTAGAACTTATTCAAGGGATTGATCTCCTTTAATTTGCACAAGACATTTTTAAATCTATCCAGAAAAAGGCTTTTCTTGTATTCTTTTTTTATATAATAATAGTAAATATCAATGACCTTAGGCTGCTTGCTGAAATTAATTCAAACCAGTAATTAACATTGTACAAATTTTGTTTCCAAACATTGAAGAGGATCTGAAAGAACTTGGCATCAAAAACATCAATATAGACCTCCTATAAAATGAATGGAAAAAGATTAAAGAGCTTTAGTTCAGTATTTATGCTGAGCTTTTATGCATTATTAATAGTCAGTTTATTAGCAGGATATGGGTCTGTAAGAGTCAGAGTATGAGTTGATGCAAGAACATTAAACAGAAGAGTCATCCACTTGATATATTAGAAAAAGCAATGTGCTGTTACTTGTAAATCTGATTAATATTCTACATCGCAGCAAGCTGAGTGCAAAAAAATTAATGCACATAAGATTAGCAAGTGCAAATGTTACACATTGATTACTGAGAGCACTCTAAATTTGAGCATTCATTAAGTTGGTGTGATTGAGCTGATACTTGAGATAGTAATCAAGTGCATGTAATAGATTTATTCACACATTGTTGGAAATATTCAAAATCATTAATATATGAATAGTTTTTATATTAGAAATGCAGTGCATAAGAGTATTGGCACATGATCTAAACTGGCTTCTTGAAATCATTTCTAATAATAAAGAATCAATTCAAATAAAAATTTGTGAAAAATACTTACTCATATTTGTCAGGGGACTACTAGTTCACCGCTACTTTTTTGCCAGCTGTGTGACTGAGCCATAGCTTCCAAAGGTTGCCCTTACAATATTATATACTCAGGCAAGCCAAGTTCTGCCTTTTGCCATAGCAAGTACTTCATTGTATCATGCCTTCCATTGCTTAATATGATAACTCTAAAAAGAGAAATTGCCCTTGTCATGAGCTTTGAGATGTAACTTGGCTTGATTGAGTTTAATCGAGACTTATGATAAAGTTGCTTTTGCATCAAGTCAAAATAGTGCACTCTATCAAGCAAAATAGAAATGTGATGGGCAAACCAACTATGAATGAGCTTTTCTTTTTCATACAACATTCCACAAAGTCTGGAGTGATAAACAATTGCAGAGGCTTTGCAATGATTCTTGGCCAAGAGATAAATGAGTGAATGAGAGTTAATACTAATAGCAGATAAATATTAGACATTTATTAATGAGTAGTGTGGTGAAATAAGTCAAGTCCTTTATCTTTAGCAATACAAGAATTGACAACATTCTGACAAATGTGCAGTCCACTTTTATATTGATTGTCACCAGTTGCATAGAAAAGACTATAGCCTATAAAAGCTTCTTGGAGCTCTTTCTAAATCTTTTTTAGAAGTCAAGCACTTTCTTTGAAGCTTAGATTATACTAAGCCATGTGTTTGATGACATTGTTTTAATGTCAGAGCTAGATTAGCAAACTATGAACAATATAATATCTGATATAGTAACTTACATAAATGTTTGTGTATTTAATTTCTTCTTATTCATTTTTTGAAAAGAAATACTAAGCAAAAAACTATCAACTAGTTATAAATATAGAAGTCAAGATATCATGCTAACTTCTTCATTATTAATGTCATTATCATCACCAACAAAATTCTTTTAATACTTTGAGTAAATCTTTCTCCATCAAATAAATTTAACTTACTTAGGCTTCAACAAGTTTTAATTCACTCTCAAGCTCTCTATTAGCATCTTTATCAAGTAGTCCCTGATTTAAGTTGATGTAATTGGAACATTCAAATTACATTATATATAAATGTATATCTGCACTAGCATTAGCATTCTTTGTAGCCTGTATTAAAATATATTGAAATGTTGATATTTAAATTCAAAAACATACATGATCCATTGAAGCATTAGCTTTACTATTGCTATCCAAAGTGCCAGCATCATTGACAATGGACATGGTCTCCTGAAACAAAGAGATTAAAACAGGTTAAGGTTTATGAGAATAAATAAAAGTACTTTGCAGATGTTTTGTTTTAAGCAGTTCATTGTATTATATTCTGGAGTATGTGCTGGATCCTATATAAGAAATAGTGAGTAACTACAAAAATGATTAAAATGATTTGAATAAAATGTACTAGTTGTTCATTACTTACTTTGGTAGAGGGAGACAAATCATCCAATTGAGGAGTGCAGTTGCATGAATTTTCTTACAAACATGCAAAGAGAAAGAGTATTTAAGAAATAATGCACATACTTTGTTAGGTATGATAACAATCAAGGCTGACAAAATTTTCACTCAAAAATTTACAAATTTAGCTAAACAAGTCAAGTAGCTGTACTTCATATGCTATTTTCATAGTAGACTACATTAAGTGTGCTGTCAGCATTTCATTAGCACTATTTTTTTATTTTCACTATATTGAAGAACTCAAATGCAATGCAAACATTAATTACTAGCTATTTAACTTCCTCTGTTATTAGATCAAAATAATCTCCTGCACCTATCATGCATTCCAATGCCTCTATCATTTAGCCTATAGCTCTATCCACCTGTGCTCTAGCTTCACAAACCAATGCCCATTTTACAAGCTCAAATATTGTCTTGGACTCTTCAATAATCTTTAGTGTTTCATCAGCACCAATTACCACTACTAATGCCCAAAATATAAGCTATCAGAACTTTCAAAGCACCCCTAAAAATTGCTGACAATAATGATTTTATTACAAAGACGTTGAAAAAGGCATCAGCTAGCAAAGCTTACAATGCACAGTACATTATCTACAATTTATATGTGTCATTTATTTATTTATTATGACCATTGTTTCTAGGAGCATTTGTAAATAAGAATAGATTCAGAAGAACCCAAACAGCTATGAGCATGAGTTTACTGCATAATGGGAGTTGCTTGATGCTGAGGCCCACCATATAAGTGAGCTCAAACATAGATTGCTAATAATGAACATGTTTACAGAGATACCACTCTCAAAGTCATGATATGTTTGTCTTACTAACTTGTGAATTTGTATCAAGGCTGATTAAATTGGGTAATACTTAGATCACTTTCCTATGTTGACCTTTGTTTTTTTTACTAATTTTTGCTAGGCATTTTCAATGACCTGACTTCAAAATTTCTGCAGATCTATTGTAAGTGCTGCTGGATTGCAGATTAGTATCAAGGCTGACTAGCAACTTTCATACTAGATTGCTTTTCTGGATATACATGATCAAATTCATTACCATTCATATGTTTTACAACTGTTACTAGGCATTGGTAATCTCTGACATGAATTTGAACATAGCTGCATTGTTTCAAACTTGGTTATTTTGAGGGAAATTGTAAACCTCATGAAAGTATACACTAGATGTAATCTAGCTACTCTGAGGCACTCAGAAATCTAGTGTAATTGAACAATTGATGATTTTGACCTGCCCTACTTGTATTCACTTGGTAAACATCTAAAAAAATCAAAAGGAGTCAAGTAGAAACAAGTAAATATTGGTGGAGCTAATTGTTGAAATTATAATTGGTGTCTTTTTAAATAAGCCAGATCTCAATCTCAATATGGTATGTTTCCTTTACCTCTTTTATCCATACCTTTATTGTTCTCTTCACCACTCTTGTTACCACAACTCTGACTATGTCTGTACATGCCCAATAATATACCACTCTCTCATATATATTTCTCTTTTTTACATATTGCCCACCTCAGACATGTCCTAATGCACTTTGAAGTGAGCACACTTACCTACACATACACTTTACATACATCATACTTATTGACACTTAGTTTGTTATTTATTTATTTAGGTAAATATGCAACTAGATGTGTCCTAACACACTCTGAGTTTGTTATCTATTTATCTAGTTGTGTGTGCTACTCTAATACCAATTTGACTTGATCTTCCTTGTTTTGCCTATACCAACTCTTCACTGGGCTTGATCCTTGGCCAAGCTACTTAGAAGAACATTGTAAAAATGCTTATATTTGATGTTCTTTGGCAAAACATTGTAAAAACACAGTAAAAATAATTCAATTTGAATGTTTCTGTCAAAACCATAGAAAAAATATTGTAACCAGACTTACATAAAATGGTACTTCATTGCTACTTGCAATACAATTTATAGAAATAAAGAAAAAAATTATAATGTTTATCAAATCATAAAGACATTGTTTAGAACTAGGTCCATCGTGGCGTGCTTTTACTGGTTTGTCCATAGCTGTTACTATATACACCGTAGGTAGATATCAATCATAGTAACATAGTAACAATCTAATGACTATATAGAAGACATTATAATTTTTTTGTTGATTGTGTCGTTCGTTGGTTACAATGTTCAGCAGACTCAGGTTAGACTTTGTTTTGTGGTCTAGTGTGCCCCGCTCACTCGTCGCAGCCTCCTTACCCTTGCCACTCCTTTGGCCTATGCCCTCCAGCTCAACATCCCCAAAAACCCACGCTCAAATGAACCTGTCAATATCACATGGACACCGGAGTTCGGTGACCCGTGCGTTTGTCCTTGTCCCGCCAAAGTCCGCTACTCAATATTTCCTTAGGAGTATCTTCTCCCTCGAACTCGTCAACGAGCAATTCCACAACGCGTTTGCCATCGCCAACAATGTTCTCACCATACAGCAGGCAATCAACATCGCTCTGCCCTCAGTCCCTATAGGGTGCGCTCACAAAAACTACCTTGAAATCTTGGCTTTGTTCTCATTTATTTCTACAGTGGCGGGTACACTTTGGAAGCTGTCAACATTGGCGACATCAACGACGTCTTTGCCAGCAGTGGAGGTTTCTCCATCAGTTCACCCAATACGTCCGTCACCACTCTCTCGTAAGTATCCCCGTCTCCCTGTCTCTCTTCGAGACTGCCCCTGACTGCGCCCCCTTACAACAGCGCGGTGTCAACGGGGACCTCAAACTCGCAACTCGTCAGCACTGTCACCGGTCCCTCACCCGGTGCAAGCAACACCGCGTCCGCCCCCAACTCTGCACAGCCGGACACTATCTCTGTTATCTCAGTCACCAGCGCCGCTCTGTCGAGCTTCGGAGCTAACAAGGGCGTCGTCGCTGCTGCCTTGCTCCCGGCACTCGCCGGTGCTGCGGTTCTGGCTCTTTAAAGATGTTCATATACTTGCCATTCCCATGCCCATTTCCGTCTGTCGTTTTTTTACCATGGGCCTCTCTTTTTGGGGTTCATTGACGGGTTCGATATGACTTTCCTTCATCAATACGATGATTCGGATCGGTTTCGTTGTCTTGACGCATGATGGATGTATGGGTGTATGGATGTATGGAGTTGTGGAGTCTGGAGTAATGAAGTGGTCCCGGCAGCTTTGTCTTGTCTTTACGTGGTTTAGAGAGTTTTTGGATAAGGTGTCGGATGCACACCGCTAGAAGAATCGAGAATTGGGGTCGAGGTGGGGTCGAGGCTACATGGGGAGTTGTGGCTTGGATACGATCATTTATCATTTATTTATCGTATCATTCATAGAGCATTTCTAAAGAAGGTATCGTTTGTCCTCCATCCTTTCATCCCTCCATGCATCACGTCGGTGAATTGTAAGAAGTGCTAGAGAATATACATCCTATGCATTGAGCATGCACCGAACGGGGACTTGACGACAGAAAGATAGTCAGGTCACTTTACGTACGTCTCATAATAATGGAAGCTGAAACTAAACCCGTGGCATTGATGTATCGGGCGAGAACAATCAAGAATCGGACTCTTTAAAATGCATTTCATGGCATACCTTTCAACGCGTATCCACGCGCCTCGATGCGCAATTGAATGTCGAGAGGCTCCAAGCCACCGTAGATCGCGGCGCGCGGCCGCGCGGGTGGTTGGGGTAAAGAGCGGCAAGGCCGCGTCAATACCCAGCCAGCTCCGACAGATGTCAAAGTACCTACGGACAACGGTCGCATCATATGTATGTCTATCCGTCAACTTCAAAGTTCATTGATCATCCCTCGGGTCAAGCTACAAGCTACAAGCGCAAGTGCGCGGCCACCTCGAATGGCTTGGTTATGATATTATGATATTATGATATAATCAGATAAGCCAGATCCCACTGGGTCTCGGTCTCTTTAAACACTCCCCATCTCCCTTATAATCATCATTATCAATATTAATACCGGTACCCATCGCTCTGGACGGATCGAGAATCAAACCTATCTAGTCTTTTCTCGCCCCTCATTTATTATGTATGATTCGATGCATGCATGGGAGTTGCGTGGGTAGCGGAATCGGTGTGTTTAGCCTAAGTATTTGGGATCTGTGTGATTGTGTGTGATTTTGTGATATCTAGGGGTGGTAGGTCTTAGAACCTTGGGGTCTAGACAAAGATATTAAAGAGGCCTTGATCCTCGATCCGTCATACGATACGATAATAAGCGGAAGGGGTAAGTAAGGCCAAGGTAAGGAGGGAAGGAGGGAAGGTGTAAAGGCTCTGGACCCGAGGGTTGTACGACCTGGGTCGGTCGGCGTTGTGTAAAATGTGTAATATAAATAAAAATGACGTGAATTTCGTTTCTAACCCAAATGGGGGGAAGTTAAGGTATCCCTATGTAGTTCCTACGTAAGAATCCCCTGATGCGATGTTTGATGTGAAGGCGGAGGGTTGAGTGAAGGGATTGGATTGGATTGGATTGGAACTATAAATTTCCTTAGTTTCTTTCGAAAGATACTCGCGATGGGATGGGTGGGGTTGCACTGAAATTGTGTAGTGTAAGTGCCCCCTTATTCCTGTGCCTTTTCTTTTTCTTTTTCTTGACTAAACTACTATACGATGCGTTACAATGGAGTGCCCTGAACTGAGCGTGCAACAGAAAACCAATCTTTCTTGACGTTGAATGACGTGCTGAATGACGTGCTGCTTGCTGCCTTGCTGCCTTGCTGCCTTGCTGCCTTGCTGCCTTGCTGCCTTGCTGCCTTGCTGCTGACGCTGCCAGTGATGGCTGACGGATGGCTGATGGCTGACGGATGGTTGATGATGATGCACGAAGACATACAAAGATACATACAAAGAGACATACACGGAGATACGATGCACGGAAAACACAGAGACACGATGCACGATGCACGATGCACGGAAAAAAAGTTTCCATTCCATTCAACAACGAATACACATACAATACATAACGAAACTTCTTTCAATTCACCGCTGATATCCATGCGACTCGCGACTTGATGCATGGAAGATGGAAGATTGGAGAGCGACAAACAAATGCCTCTGTGAATGTATGAGTGAATGAATGATTGATGCAACGATCAATATTCAATATTCAATATTCAATACAATACAAAATACATCAGATCCAAACCACGCTTATGCTAGCCGACCGAGGCCACTTCTCAAATATTCAATCCCTCCTGGCAACACAAATATCCAGAATATACTCAATAAACCACGTAAAGACAGGACAAAGCTACCGGGCCAACGAGCACCACTACACTACACTACACATCTCCAATCCATTCATCCCATCCATTCATGCAAAACTCCACAACCCCACGCCCAACATCCATCCTTGGATCCGTACATCCGTACGTACATCAGAAACAACGAAACCCGATCTGAATGAATCATCGTATGAAAAAAACGACAGACGGGTAATGGGAATGTCAAGGGTAATGGGCAGGTATACGAATGAATGAAATGAAAAAAAAAAAAAACAAAGTAGAGTACGAAAAAAGAGTCCAAACGCTCAAAAAAAAAGTACTATCCAAATCCACACGGTATGATGCGCAACTCCGCACTCAGTGAAGAAAAGAAAAATAGTTCACGTACGACCCCACCGCACTCCATTTTAATCCATTTTTAAAGAGCCACGACCGCAGCACCGGCGAGTGCCGAGAGCAAAGCAGCAGCTACGACACCCTTGTTAGCTCCAAAGGTCGACAGCGCAGCGCCGCTAAGCGGGGCAGCAGATGAAGTGTTGGAGTTGACTGCAGAGGCGGTGTTACTTGCTCCGGATGAGAGCCCGCTGACAGTGTTGACGCCTTGCGAGTTCGAGGCCCCCGTTGACACAGCGTTGCTTCAAGGGGGCGCAGTCAGTCTCAAAGAAGGGGGGGGGACAAGGGTGATTACTTACGAGCCAGAGCCAGAGAGAGTGGGTGGCTTGGTGACTGGTGTGGTGGCGGACGGGGAAGAGACGATTGCGGAATTACTGATGGTGGGAGCGAGGGAGTCGCTGGCGCCTTGACCGATGGAGAAGGCTCCAGTGCTGGCAAAGACGTCGTTGATGTCGCTAATGTTGACAGCTTCCAGAGTGTACCCGCCACTGCCAAAAAAAAATTAGAACAAAGGCGAGAGACCGAGGTAATTTTTTGTGAGCGCACCCTATAGGGACCGAGGGCAGCGTGAGGGTAACTTCCCCCTGTTCGATGATGAGATTGTTAGCAATGGCGAATGCTTTGTGGAACACGTCGTTGGTGAGTTCGAGGGAAAATGTGCTCCTGGGGAGATATGAGTAGTGGACTTTGGCGGGACAAGGACAACGCACGGGTCGCCGGGCTGGGATGTCCATGTGATAGTGACAGATTCACTCGACAGTGGGTTTTGGGGGATGCTGAGGGTGAGGGCATGGGCCAAAGGAGCGGCAAGGGCAAGGAGGCTGCGACGAATGAGCAGCGGACACTAACGACAAAACAAAAGCCTAACCTGAGTTTGTTGAACATTGTGCAGTCGTGGACAAGGAACGACCAAAATCAAAAAGCCACCATCCGTCTTTTATATTCCACAACACACACAAACACGGGCACCGATTGATTACATTTACTGATTCTATTTTCAATATATCTGCCGAGTTTCCATTATTAACCACGCTGCACCTGAAGGCTGTGGGAATCACCTCGTCAAATGGACGTGTGTCGTTGAAACAGCTCTCCCAGACCTCGTTGACCGCCCTCTCTGCGGTCGCCGTGTCTGGGCACGCTGAGTTCGCTTCCACAGAAGTTACCGCTCTGCGCCGCACGCACGCCTCGAGAGAGTGTGTGGAGTGCCCCCTAAGCCGATGGTCTCAACAAAGCCGCATGGGAAACACTCACCTGATGCTGCTTCGAAAAAGAAGCGAACCCCCGCCGCAGTTCCCGCGTGTACCGGCAATCCCCGCTCAAACTATTCGCGCGAATCTTTAAATAACATCGTCTCATCAGAGTCATTTAAAAAAAAAGAAACCATTAAGACAACGTACTTCGCTACACGCATGATGGCGCAGGTTGTTCCAGTCCACCTTGAACTTGCAATGATCATAAAGATGCATGAGCTCATGCACCATCGTCGTCTCCACATGCGACTGCCCGAAAAAATGTCCCGCGCAAAGCACCACCGCGCCCCTGTCGGGCTCGAACCCCCCGGCGCGCGTCAAATCACACGGCGCACAAATAACATTCTCTCTCGACACCTCACACCCTGCCAACTTCAAATGCTTCAACATGAACACCACCGCCGGACCTAGCCCCCCTCAGTTCCGCACACCAAACCACCTTGGACGAAAAAAAAACTCACTGTATTCCATCAAATACGCTTTGGTCCTCTCACAGCGCTTGGTGTTGAGTATAGCCAGATCAGCTAGCTGTTCTTCCTTCGTCACTCCGATTCCAGTCACCAGCGCGGCCTTGCGCAGCCATCTCCCGAACGCACTCGGCGGCGGCGGCGGCGGCGACGACGACGACGACGACGGGCTTTCTGGTGTGTCGGTCATGTAGGGTTGCAAGAGGTAATGCCTTTATTTTTTTTCGCACGATCGAGTTACTCATGTGACATCACCCTAACCCTGCAAATTCTCGAGCGTGTTTCGGTGCTTCATCACATCCACAAAAAGCACCAACAACCATGTGGAGGGTATCGACCATCGAGTATAAAAAGACATTGGAGATCAGATATCGAAAAGAACTTGGTTATTTGCGAGAGATTTCATGGATTTTCGTTCTAGTTGGACTGTATTTTTTTCTCGTTCGAGTTGTATCTCGAGCATTCCATGTCCATGTCCACGTACATGTCCATGTTCCTTTGTCGGTGCTCGCAAAACCACAGACATACTAACGCACATCCACACCACTGCGGGTTTACCGTGCGATCAGATTATTTCTGAACCATTCTCGCACGCGTATACGTACGTCGATCAGGGTTCTCCGAAGTGTGTCATGTTATGTTATTGTTAAAGTTATGTCATATCATGGTTCCTATGGTAATAGTCATGGTAATCCACACACATCGTGCATCGTGCAACCCTTCGAACTATCAAGTGTCGCAAGCAACAACGTATGTACATCGTCCGCCAATTACACACACCACGGGAGGTCAAGACACCCCGCGTACGCGAAGACCTAGGAACAACATAGAATACGATCATGGCCAGGAGACACAGGCCACCGAACCCAAAACACCCCACACCCATATCCATGGTCCCTCCTAACGTACTTCGCAATGTGACCACGCTACTATATGCGCCACAGAAAATCTGCGAGGAAAGTTCTAACACACACGCACACTAGCATAACGACGAACACTACATAACACCGGAGTCTACAGAGTACGAGAGATTTACTTTACCCCCGCCTCTTAGCCCAGTATCGTGGCTTGCAGGCAGCATAAACCAGAGCTCACTCATTCATTCATTCATCCGCCAATTAAAGATTCCATTTTACACGTTTTTGTATTCTTGTTGTATATCTCTAGCTCTAGTATTCCATGACCATTATGCCCGTGACCATTAACCATGGTTCCTTTTTTTTTCCCCTCCTACTTGATACACGGAAACACTATATTAATCAATACACAAATCAAAACACACTCTCGAGGCGTGCGTGCGGCTCAGAGCAGTAAACTTCGGTGGCAGAGAACCTAGCGTGCCCGGGACACGGTGACGTATCGGAGGGAGATGGGCTAAGGAGATGTTTCGTAAAAGGTAGGTGGTCGACCATTCCTCAGAGGACAAGTATCCGATGATACAAGGGAACGAACTGAAATAAGCGAGGTCACGGAGAGAATGACAGACGTCGTGATAAGAAGATGATTCGAGGGTATGGGTTCAAAGCAAAGCAGAGAGATATGTAAGATGGAGTGGATGGAGACCCAACAGGAAGGAAGAACAGTGGGGAGCAGTCTGACACGCTAGAGATATGCCTACCAGTCGGCTTATCGGACCAGGAAGATAGGCGCCCAATCAGACGATCGGCAACGGGTCGGAGACGGAACGAGACTCTTGAAAGCGACCAGACAGTCCACGACAGTAGCAACACAAGCGTAACCGAGAAGTAGAGACGGGACTAAGAGACTGGGACTACTAAGGTGTGAAAAGCCAGCTCTATTTGTTGTTCTAACTGCCTATTTATACCTTTTTTCTGTCTATGTCTTTTTGTTCCCCACCCATTTCCTCGGATCGAACCCTCGTTTCTCCCTGAACTCTGCTCTTTACTTGTTTTCCATGAACAACCACAGACTGTGCCCAGACACGGCGACCGCAGAGAGGGTTGTTAACGAGGTCTGGGAGAGCTGTTTCAACGACACACGTCCATTCAGCCTTCAGGTGCAGCGTGGCTAATAATGGCAACTCGGCAGATATATTGAAATAGAATGAGTAACTGTAATCAATCACTGCCCATGTTTGTGTGGTTGTGGAATATAAAAGACAGATGGTGGCTTTTTGATTTTTGTCATTCCTTGTCCACAACCGCACAATGTTCAACAAACTCAGGTTAGACTTTGGTTTTGTCGTTTAGTCTGCGCTGCTCATTCGTCGCAGCCTCCTTGCCCTTTTGGCTCCTTTGGCCTACGCCCTCACCCTCAACATCCCCGAAAACCCGCGCTCGGATGGAACTGTCACTATCACATGGACAACGGAGGCCGGCGACCCGTGCGTTGTCCTTGTCCCGCCAATGTCCGCTACTCATTGTTCCTTAGGAGCTCCTTTTCTCTCGAACTTGTCAACGAGCAATTACGCGACGCGTTTGCTATCGCCAACAATGTTCTCACCGCACAGCTGTCAATCACCCTCACTCTGCCCGTGGTCCCTGCAGAGTACGCTCTCTATGTTAAAAACAACCTTGGCTTTTGTTCTCATTGTTTTTTTGCAGTGGCGGTTACACTTTGGAAGCTGTCAACATTGCCAACATCAATGACGTCTTTGCCAGCACTGGAGAGTTCTCCATTTCGGTCTAGGCGCTCGGAACGCACCCTACCATCAGCAACTCCCTGTCCGCCACTGCACCCGCCACCATGCTGAACACACTCTCTGTCTCTGGCTCGTAAATGTCCCCCTTTCTCCCCCCCCCATTGAGACTGCCCCTGCCTGCGCCCATGGAATACTATGTATGCAACATGAAAAAAAAACATGTAAATGGAATATTCAATATGCGGACAATGTATGTTATTGC
This sequence comes from Termitomyces sp. T70a, assembly GCA_017657195.1. Classification (NCBI taxonomy): domain Eukaryota; kingdom Fungi; phylum Basidiomycota; class Agaricomycetes; order Agaricales; family Lyophyllaceae; genus Termitomyces; species Termitomyces sp. T70a. Next base: position 783 of record JAGGAT010000223.1, on the reverse strand, counting down.
ACTTGAGCTTGATAGTTTGAAGGGTTGCACGATGTGTGGATTACCATGACCATATGAACATGAAATAACTATGAAATAACCTGATAGACGATCTATGTACGCGCGTGCGAGAATGATCAATACACAAGTCAAAACACCTCGCTCTTGCTGATTGTCAATGTTTAGAAGGAAAGGATAAAACTCACATGCCCCTGACCCAAGGCCCGAAATCTCACTTTCCCCCTCACGACAACACCGCTGTCTCCAAATCAATAAATCTCTACCGCAGTGCATTAGTTCTGTTGGACTTAATCAATAAGGGCCACCACAGATATTCGATCAACTGGCCACCCTTCACATAATCACACATGCTTTGTCTGGCCATCCTGGCTAAAAAGAGCATTGTCCGTCTCACACATTCCGAGGTCTACGAAGTAGCCGAGGCTTTACTCCTTGATCCCCCGCAAAATTTTGTCTTCAAATTTTGTTCCCATGTGACTTGACACGTGATGTATACTCGACAATATAGCCGGAGGTTGTCTTCAGATTTTGCTCCCTTCTGGTTACCTTTTCAACATACACGTGATGTATACCCGACAATATAGCTGGAGGTTGTCTTTAAATTTTGCTTCCTTCCGGTTACCTTTCCAACGTACATGTGATGTATACCCAGAGGTTATTTTCTGCATATAACTCTTATAGCAACATGGTATATAAGTAGTATACTATTTTCAACAGCTCCATAAGGCCACTGCACAAAATATAACATGTTTCCTGAGACAAAAGTGTCAAATATATATATAT